>NDGM011251400.1:5026-17223 GCA_002564305.1 Octomys mimax | reverse complement strand
CACTACTAGATCAGACTCATAATGATCCACCTGTTTATAGCCTCCCAAGAGCTGGGATTACAGCACGCACCACCATGCCCAGTCTCAGTTGCCATCTCACTGCGCCTTGGGTGGGCGGGCATGGCAGGCCTGGGTATCTAACCCCCAGCCCCTGAACCTGCTTTCAGGTGCTTTAATCCGCTGAGCTATTTGGCTTGCCCAGCACCCAAAGTTTTCTTTTCCGTGACGCTGACTTGACTACAAGAAGCTCAAAGAGCAATGAATTACCTTAACCAATACTCTCTAGAACGCCGATCTCGAATTGTCCCCATGGATTAATTCTTGCTCACCATAGAGAAAGAACAGAGACAATGAAAAGAGATGTCTGGCGGATAGGAACCTTTCTATTTTAGTGACATGGCTCAGTCACTAGAGTACAATTAATGAGGCACACGAAGTGGGGAGAGGAGACAGCCTGTGTGACATTCGTGTTGTGTGCAGATGTCACCAAGATGCTGCTCCTTTTGAATTCCAATGTTCAAATGATGATAGGTTTTCTTTCCCCCCTCAGGAGCTGTCCTTTCATTTTTAGGTGACTATGTATCAGAACGTGGGCTTCCCAGTTTTAGCATCTAGCCCTCTTAGGTCCTGGAAGCACGCGGAATTTTGCATGGATTTCCTGATGAATTATTCTGCAGTATTTTGCCCTGTAACTTCATCTTATTGTGGAGCAGGGTATTTTGATCTGGAGCTCTGTGCTCCATTTTATGGAGCCAGCTAAAGAAATTCTCTGATAACTCTGTTGAAAATGAAATAGAGTTGACCATTTTTATAAGAATAAAATAAAGTAATAACAATAACAAACATGCATTGGGACTTTCTATGTTATCTCATTTCTTAGATAGAAGATTGTTATGATCCTTCACCTCCTTTTCTAGGGAAGAAGAGTGATTTCTAAAGAAGCATAGCAACTTGTGTAAAGTCAGTCAGTACTTGATGGCCGTCCTGGACTTAGGATGCAATTCTGACTGATGGCAGAGCGTGTAGGAGCTGCCTTGCAGTGAGGAGGTTATGGAAATGTCCAAAATCCAGAACTTTGCCTTTCTAAAGTGTTGCATTTAATGACTTTGCAGAGGAAATCTCTCAGCTGCCTGAGCTCTCGCCCTTTCCTCCAAATCAGAGGCCTTGTGATACTGATAAGAGAGCACTGACACAGGGTAATTAGGAGAAGCCTGGGTAAGGCCAGTGCCCAGCACAGGCCGTGCGGTTAGTGTGGACTGCCGCTCCCCGATTGGGAAGGAGTCTCACTGTGGCCTATAGTTCCACGCAGAACATCAAATCCTCATAGACTCTCACTATTCATGCTTCTGCCAGGTCTTGTTATAGTTAACGGTGGATGTTCTCGTAACCACACACAATTACTTTCACGGTAATGATCTGGGCAGAGTTTTCCAACAGAACACAAGTTCACCTGGGTCCTTCCTGTGTCGCGGCTGCAGGAGCCTCACTCTGTTGGCCGCAGTGCTTCTCTGGAATGGACTTACCGACATAAAAAGATTATGTGTTAATTAACCAGGTTCCACTTTGACTGTTTAGGGCAGCTGAGGACTTCCTTTAGACTAATTCTAAATATCCATTACCTTAATCGCCAGCTTTTCAGATCAAAAAATATTTTTGTTGTCTGTTGCTTTACGCAGAGTGCCTAAATTCAGTACCTATCAAGCCCAAAGCCTCCTCTCAGCCTCTGGATGAGACATTCCTGTATTCTGCTTTTGATCTACAGAAATCAGACTAGTTTGTTTCATCCATTTATTAAATTAGGATACATTTATCTTTCCTGTGAGTCCAAACACAACTTGGTCAGCTAATCTATTTATGCCACTTTTAAATAGGACAGCATAAATTTAGGTTCATACTTTTCAGCAGGGAGGATTTTTAGGGAGGTAATTCTTATTTTCTAGATACAGTTAGTTTCAGGACATGCATACTACTCAGACACTCCATACATTTTTATCAACAGCAGGTTGGAATCATAAAGCATGCCCACCTGCTTTCTTTTCTACTGTTTGGAAAGATCGGGTTCCTCCTATGTGGGCTGTACCTGGAACCTGCTTCCATGTTCTTTTCCATGTTACAAACATGTTCACTTTGCTTCTTACCTGGGCGTCTTGTACCATTCCCCACAGTAATATGCGATATGTATATATGTTTGTTTCTATATACATATAGGGGTCCCATTAATGCTCTGTTAGTTTGGAGCAGCAAGAACTTCATTAGACCAATAACATTCGAACATTGGCCACGACTAGGTGTCTCAGATCTCGAAAGCCATACGTTATGAGGAAGTTTGCCCCGAGTCAGATGCTCCTGATGGCAGCTGCGTGGCCCTGCTTTGCGAACCAGCCCTAAAACTGGGATTTGTTTGGATATCCGTGACTGGAAGTGTGCCAGCTTGAGAGTGGACTGTAGCATCTGATGGTGGTGTTACTGAGCTCAGTGTGTGGGCCAGAGACTACATCTTTGGGGAAAGCATTAGAGTAGTGGGGCCCCTATAAGAACAACTGTATGGTGTTGCCTTCAAACTTTGGTTCGGAACATGACCTCACTCATGTGTCTTCTTTGTTTGTTTTCTGTTCACTGAGCAGTATATTAATTAATCCTGGGAACCATCTTAAGATCCAAGAAGGTACTTTAGGATTTTTCATCGCCAGTGATGCCAAAGAAGTTAAAAGGTAAGAGTTTGTTTTCATTTGCCTTCTTTTCTGGCCCAGCCATCCGCATATCACTCTACTACCTGGGCATCTTCCAGATGTACAGGGCTCTCAACTCACAACTTCTTAACATATCTGTGGGTACAAAGGGTGCAGAGGTTTAGAAGAAAAGAAAGAGACTGCTTTTAGATGTCTTTGCAGAACATTGGCCATGCAGGTCTTTGATGTTTGAATTAGAATAATAAAAGTTTAGAAGGAACAAGCCTCCTTACCTACACCTTCCTCCTACAAGGGAGGAATGGAGGCTGGAGAGGTCCAGTGACCTTTTAAACTCATCCTTATCCTTCCTGACCCAGGCCAGGTTAACAGGGCCATTGGCTGCTTGACCAGAACTCTCAATATTACCTGGACAGACTTCCTTGAGAATGATCGATCAGTTGTTGGTTGATTTTTTTGTTTTGTTTTGTTTTTGTTTTTCACTCTAACTGCCAAAGGAAATTTCAAACCGTTTGGATTAACTTTAGATGAGCATTCAACGAGCCATGTTTGATTTGTGACCGTCTAGGTAATTGGCTGAAATTGTCAGCTTCCATCATGAGGCCTCTGTAGGCACAGCCCAGGATTTCATAGGTCCCATGTCTCATGGTATTCTTCTCAGTGTCCCTCTACCCATTTAAGGAGCCCAGCATATCACAGGACTTTCATACAATGACATGGAACATCATTAAATTTGATTCTATTCTAGCAACTCTGCCACATTTCCCGGTAGCAAATGTGATGCCAGTGGCCAGGGAGGTCGCCTGTCTCAACAATTATGTTGCGGTATTAGTTGCAGAGGTCTTTAGTTACTTGTGGAAGCCTAGCGTCTTCATTTACTGG
This sequence comes from Octomys mimax, assembly GCA_002564305.1. Classification (NCBI taxonomy): domain Eukaryota; kingdom Metazoa; phylum Chordata; class Mammalia; order Rodentia; family Octodontidae; genus Octomys; species Octomys mimax. Next base: position 13,654 of record NDGM011251400.1, on the reverse strand, counting down.
CTCCCTCTCAACTCTAGGCTTGTGTCAGGTGTGCTATACTCCACTGTTACTCCTCAAGATAGCAATCGTGGGGAAAAAACATTGTAAAACACTCAGGGTTTTGGTTTTCTTATGTATAAAACTGAGAGGAATGCTTTGTTCAAGACCATTGGGGAATGAAACAAGTGGCAGAGTCCAGACTGAAACTTGTCTTTCTTTTTTAAAGCCCTCATCTCTGCCTACCAAATGTGATAGCACTAACGTAGACTTCTGGAGGGTTCCCTTTTTGCGGGCACGCCCCTGGGTACTAACTAGCTTCTCTGTATTCATGAACTCACCCAAACCTGTGAACTAGGTGGCAGTAGGCTTTCTACTTCACATATGAGGAAACTGAGGCACAGATTACTAGCCCAATGTGACACCCATAGCAAAGAAGCCAGGATGTAAATTCAAGTGGTCAGGCTCTCCAGGCTGCACTCTAATCTCTGTGCCATGGCAGGAGCTTGGCATGCTGCAGGGAGAGCAATGACATTTAGCAATGTATGCTTATGAGTTTCTTTCTTCTTGCCCGCTCTAGCAGAGAAGTCATACACTAGTTCCAAAAGTTTTGAGGAAAAAGAACATAGAGGATGGAGGTACATAAAATTTCTGTAACCCACTTTCTGATAACTTACACTTAATTCTGCAAAATGGCGCTCTTCAGTTGTGGGAGAGCCACCACTGATTGAACCGTGCTATTCTTCTGCACTATTGCAAGAATGAAGTTGATGTAAGAAAGGAAAGGGAGGCAGAAGGGACTAATCCATGCTCTAGATGACCTGGAGAAGAAGCCTGTGTTCTGGTCCAGACATGGGACACAAAAGCAGGAGGCAGCATCTTGCTTCAGGCCCAGGCGGCTGGGAGCTCAGTGGCCCCAGGCGCGACCTGTGCCTCCGGATAGGAGCCATCAAGTGTGGCTCCCATTTATGTAATTCCATTTCCTACTGCCTTGCTCACTAATGAATGTCAGAAATACCAGCCAGTCCAGAAAACAAATTACCTCCTATATTAGGGAGTGGAATCTGTCTCATTTCAGTGCTTTACGGTCTTTACAAATACACACTGACACAATCAGCTACAACACCAGCCTGTGATTTTCGGTGGTGTGTGATGTGTCAGAGCAAATGCTGTCAGTTAGGGGACTTCAGATAGATGAAGACTGTAGACAGCCACAGGACGGACAGAGGAGATTGGAGTGACGCTGAGCAAGTTTTGTAAAAATGGCAAAGCAGAGAATCATGGTCTAGCATTGAGTTCTCACCCTATAATGCAAATGAAAGGCAACAAAAATTCATGAGTTATAGCTCATCAAAACTTTCAGATGCAAGGCCTTTAGAGAAAGAGAAGCGAAACATCCAGTTTCAGTCTTCAGAAGGTCACGTTGGGAGGGCCCTTTGGGCACTTACCCTTTACTTTTGTCACTAAATATTTTCCTTTTCAAGTAACCTTGGAACATAGTCTAATGGGCTCATTGGCTCTCTCTGATTTGCAGATAGGATTCTGTTTTGGAATCACAGTTTAAAAAAATAAATTAGTTGTCAAGTTGCAATGAGTCATCTGCTTTTATACAAAAATCCTTATTACTGGTTTCTCCTGAAAAATTGGCAGACCCAATCCTGGGAAACATTCTCACACTCATTTCGTCCATTCATCAAAAATCAGTTAATGTTTAGCAGGCTCTATAGTAGGTGTCAAAAAAACAATAGAGAGAAAGGCATGTTCTCCTGAAGCTCAGCTTTCAGGGAAAGGAGAATTACAGGTGTTTAAAATGTATAAATGAGAGAAAGAAGGCGACTGAAGCACTGACTTGGGCTCAGAGAATCCTGCGCTGAGGGGGTGGCCTCAGAAATGGAGAAAGGAGTCATCATAAAATGATCAAGCAGGAAGAAGAGAAATAATGTAAAGAAGTCCATTGTGTTCAGGATTCCAAAAGGGAATGAAGGGCCCTGAGTGTGGGTGAGGGAGAGAGGACATGTGAGATGAGATCAGAGAAAGGCCGAGGCTGATTCTGCAAACACTGTTAGGAAGAGGCTGGGCTGGTTGTGAAATCAAGCTCTTTGAGCTGTGGTGATGGGATCTGGTTTATATTACGATAAGGTGATACTGCCTGCATTGTAGAGAACAGAAAGTAATGGAGGTAATGGATCAGGAAAGAGGTGAGAGATTCATAGGCTGTGACATGGTGCAGGCCGGAGAGGATGGAGATGGTAGGATGTGGGTCCCATTCAGATTATACTTGGAAGATTGTCAGGATCCACTGAAGAATGGGATAGAAGCAAGGAGGGAAGACAAGAGGGATTAAAGATTCTTTTAATCAAGTGAGTAGACAACGCTCTGTCTCGCTGAGATGGGAAAGCTCCATATGCAGTGGTAGGAAATAAGGACTTCTCCTGGAGTTGTGGTAAGCAAGAGATAAGCATGGAACATATTCATGGAGTTACAGTAGAGGTGGGTGGACCTAAACGCATGGAGTTCTGGGGCAAGGTAAGGGCTGGAGATGCAAATGTGAGTACTGCAGGTGCTGCTCTATCAGTGGAGGTCCTGGCAAGAAACAGATGACACATAGAGGATCAAGAGGGAGAGTTCTGTAAAGCTGTGGGTAGTGAGTTAAGGGGAACCAACAAAGGGTGGCAAAGCACCACAGAAGCAGCCACAGAGAGGGGAGTTTCAGTCCTAGAACTGAGGACCAGGAGAAGGAGGGCTGCCTGCAGCTGGAGGGAGGGGTCTATTCTTCAGTAGAGAAATGTTGCCATTACTATCCCATGACCCAGCAGGGAGGGTGCTCACCTCTTCCCTCCCATCTGCCTGTCTCCTGCTGCCTTCTGCCTTTGGCCGGACCCTAAAGAAGCCCCAAGGATACTCTGAAGGCATCCCGCTTCTCTAGTTGGGAGATGTGTCTTGAGGTCACCACAGATAGCCCTGGCAGTCACCTGACTTGTCTGACCCTGGAAAATCTGGTGTTAAATAAAAGAAGACCAGCACAGAAATACAGCCCCTACATGGTACCATGTATGTGTGGAATCTAGAAAACCAAGCCTGTAGAAGCAGAAAGGAGGGTGGTGTGTACCAAGATCTGGCCTAGGAGTGGGGGACAGGAGAGATTTTCGTCAAAGAACATGAAATTCCAGTTAGCCAGGGGGAATAATTTAGGAGATCCACTGCCCATCCTGGAGATTACAGTGAGTAACAATATTATTATTATATATTTGAAAACCTCTGAAACAGTAAATTTTAAGTGTTTTCACCACAAAAAAGGGAAACTAGGTGACACAATACGTATATGAATGAGCTTGATTTGGCCATCCCACGGTGTGTACATATTTTAAAATATCATGTCAGACATCACAAGTGAAATTTTTGTCAATTCGATGTTAACAGTTACATTTTAAAAGACGATCCAGCCTTAATTCACGAAGTAGTCACACTTCATGTCTGCGACAGTCTATTCAGACTCATTGTCATCCGTCACCTCTTTTAGCATGGGTGTATTTAAGATGTGGGCCTCTTGCGCCAGGCTCTGTGGATTGGGATCCTGGCTCTGCCACTCCTCTGTGAGGCCAAGGGCAGGTCACCTAATCTCTCTGGGTTTTAGTTTCCTTATCTGTAAAGCAGAAGCAGCAATCACCTATCCTTCAAAGGGTTGTTTGAGGATCAGTTATGCTAATGCTTATAAAATGCTTAGGATTTCTCCTGGCTTTCAGTCTATGCCATTTAAGTTCTAGCTACTACTATTGCTACCATGTTATTGCTTTCTGTAGGAGCATTAGGGACATTGAGAAATGGGTAAAGGAAGTGGCACAGAGTTCCTCATCCAAGCTGGGACGCTTTCTCTGGTACTCTGCTTCCTTTCTCTTGCCCCGCCTGGTGTGTTTTAAGGCTGATCACCATCCATCCTTTGGGCTCCTAACCACAGTGCCACACAAGGCCAATTGTCACCCACTTTACTTTCCTTGCAATGTAGATGACAGCTGGTGTTTAAAGAAATTACAAAAGAGCTTTTCAGGTAGAAAGAATATTAGACTTAAATGAAGAAGGCCCAGGCCCAGCAGAACTGCACCAAGGGGTGATTTTAGGCAGGATGTGACAGCCTCCTCAATTTGTAAATGGGGACTTTGAGTCGCAGAGAGTTGCCTGCAAGATCTCTACAGTCACTTCCAGATCTAAAAATATTAACGACATTAATGTTTTTAATAAATATTAATTTATTTTGATAAATATTAATAAAAATATAGCTTCCAATCTATGTCATTCATAAATGCAAAGCTTGTGAAAAGCATAGAAAGAGATGTAGGAATCAATTGGTCATGAACTGTGTTTCTTGGGCCGGCCAGACAGCCCAGCAGACTAAAGCACCTGCTAAGGCAGGCACAGGGACCAGGAATGATGTGCTGGCCCGCCCCTGGGGCACGCTGAAATGATTGAGACTGGGTGTGGTGGTGCACACCTAATAATCCCAGTGCTTGGGAGGCTGAAAACAGGAGGATCACTATGAGTCCCATCTGTGTAGTGAGACCCTGTAGACCCTGAACTAAATACATTAAGGAAAAAAAAAAAAAGAATTATGTTTCTTACCTCTAGCATTTACTTTTCTGTTGGCAGTGGTGGATCTGCTAAGCCAGATATTTTGTTAATTTTTGGATGTGAAAGGTTGTAAGGTTGTTCCAGCGAATTTTATCACCGACCAGTACAGATGCACCTTTAATTACGATGGGGCCGCATCCAAATAAGCCCATACAGGTTGGAAATATTGTAACTCAGCATTGACTTGAGAACCCCGACCTACTAAACGTCATTGACCAGCCTAGACTACCTTACCTCGAACACCTATGTTAAGTTACATCTCTGCAAGATCATTTCACACAAATCCCATTCCTTTTTTNTTGAATGTCTTAAATATTTTATGACAGCTGTACTTGAAGTAAACAAGAGCATGATCCTTTGGGCCTGCTGTCGCACCGTCCTGATTGAGCTACCATCGACACTGGCTTCTACCGCTGAGATTCTCAGCGCTGCTTCAGTGCTCTAATTTCTTCTCATCCAAAGTTCACTTGGCACAGCCGGTGCATTCTGTAATCCCATACTGACACGTGGGTTAAAGTGGGGGGTGCTTTCTTGTTGATTGCTCTCTGGGGGGCCTCTACCCACCCCATCCCTCTGCTCATCCCATCCCCGTGGTCTGCTGAGCTTTGCTCTACCATGAGAAGCAAGCCTTCACTGCTGTATGTTCTCAGGGCTGGAGCCTACAGCACTGGGGCTTGCCGGCCCCGGAGCAGGCCAACAGAGGGCCGATGGGCTCGCTGACTGCTCCTCCCGATCCCTCACTACCCTCCTCCTCAAATGCCTCTCACTTAGGCTAACAAGGAGAGGTGCTTTCAGGGCCCAAGGTTAATATTTGCACTTGACTGAGAAATATCACATTCTAAAAATATTTATCTTACTAGATTGTGGGGCTTTTAGAATTATTTTTAAGTCCCCCTCTGTCCCCAAAGACTCAGGGCTGACTCTCCATGGCCCCGGCTGCCAGCATCCAATGCTGTTCTCAGCAATGAAAGATGAGCCAGCGGACTCAAGAGTGTCTCATCAGAAGCCTCTTCCCACTTTTGTTTTTTCCCTGCAAATGGGAGTTTATGAAGAGAAGCACTAATTCAAATCACAGAATCTTGTGTTTGAAATAAATGGTCTTGCAACAAACATTTCCGTCTGCAAACGTCTAAACTTTTCAAAAGATGAAAGGAAATTAGTGCTGGCATGTTTCATTAATTTGGCACCACTGCGGAGGAAATGTGGTACTCATTTCACATGGGTGGATTATGAAACGTGTCAGTTTTTCCATTCTTTTTCTCCAGGGCATTTTTTTACTGCAAGGCCTGTCATGATGACATCACAGATCCCAAAAGAATTAAAAAATGCGGCTGCAAACGGCGTAAGTAGTGTGTCTCTCCCCGCTCCCTTTCCACTCTCCTTCCTAGTCCCCAAATTCCTTTTCTTTCCCCTCTTCCTATGAAAGAAACATTAAACAACAAGAGTTTTTCTTGAATATGTTTATGTTTCATCCAGCAGTGTAAAGAGACATGAAATAAATACCACGCTGGCTTTGTTAGAGCAGATGATGAAAGGTCATCACCCTCAGCTCCTAGAAGGAGACCTGGGACCTGTCCTCCTTCCTCATGTGTGTTGTCTGGTATTACCAGGCAGGATATTCAAAAAAGAAGACATCTAGTGCCCTAGAGGAGGAAGTGGTTGTATATAGCGATGTTCAGTGGACAGGAGGTCACCAAGCATAACGATGGTTGTGCTAGGCCTGAGAAGGAAACTGAGTCTGGGGACCCAGTCTCCAAAATGGGATTGACCCTTTTTCCACTTGGGATTCCTGTAAACTTTAGTGCCAAAGGTCAGAGTTCTTCATTGTGACCTGCTGAGAGCACTCCAAGAAAAGACTGTGTCCCTTGCCAAGGGCTTCAGTCATGATTGTCCCAAAGACCAACCTCAAGCATGTTTTTCTCTGGGGTGGATTGAATTGGGTTCATGCCCAAGCCTCTTCTAAACTACCATGCCCATGGGCCTCAGTGGAGTGTCAGGAGCATGGGCTGGTGAGCCACAGATGCCAGGACTTCAGGTGATCTTTGCCGTGGGAAGCCGTGCCTTTTGCAGTGATTATGCCCGATAGTGATTGTTCCCAACCCCCAGATAGAACAAAAATGGTGACGCCCTCCTTCTTGTGCTGACTTGGTGCTTTAAAAGTTCCTTGCGATGGTGGATTTGACCATCATCATAACCCTGGTAATAGGCAGGGGGTATTACTAATCCTATTTTCTAAGAAGAGACAATGAAGTTTCCAAGTCAGTGAGTGGATGAGATGCCCAGGAGTCCCACAGCCCACATACAGGGAGGGGTTCAGGTCCCCAAAGGCCTCTCTGGGTGCTCTGAGTGCCCTTACCTTTTTTTGCAGAAGGGAAGGGAAAAGTGGATGAGTTTAACTCTGATGAGTAGGAGCACAGTTATGAAAAATTCCCCATAAAATACTTTTCTCAAGGAGAAACCAGACAGAACACCACTCCTGGCTTATGCCACCTAAAGCAAAGACCTGTGTCCCTACATGCTAAGGGGGTATATGCAAAACCAGTAAGCTATAAAGATAGCACTGCCAGAGCCCAAAGAGGTCACTCAGTTTCTTGGGCAAGTATCCATGGGTGACTCTTGGCCTAGATTAGTTTCTGTAGAAATCTCTCAGGCTGGCTCCCACAACACCCTGGTCCCTTCCCCAGCTCTGTCACCTTTCCAAGATGAGTATTCATTGTCTCAGAAAATGAGTCTGGCTTCCCCAGACCTTAATAGTTCCTCAAGTCTGATAACCTGCTAGGAAGGGTATCTGAGAGCAGACACCCTCCATCTCATCTCCACAACCCCCTCGACTCACAGCACCCTCAACCCATCCTTGCTCAGTGGGCTATGGACCATGCGTGTCCCAGATCATTTCTGTTAGAAGCAACAGGACATCCTGATGGTAAAGGTAAGCAAGCGAGTAACAAATACAAGAGGGTGAAGGTTGTTAAATGGAAGCTTTTATAGTGAGAAAGTTGAGAATGATAGTGTTGAGGGCAGAGCACCTCTTCCCACTGGGACATCAATAAACTTACACAAACACAGTTTACTAATTGAGCAGCGATTCATGGAGTTCTTGAATGCTCTTTCTTTGCAAGGTGCTATTCATGGTGCCAGGGATGGAGGGGTGAATGAGATAAGTCGTGGTACTCCTGAGATCTTCATTCTAGTTAATGAAGGCAAACCTTTATTATGTAAACAATGGAATACATTCAGAGAAAGAGCCAGGCTCAGAAGGTCAGAAAGGGTTCCCTTGGCTAGTGATGTTGAAGCTGATACTCAGGCTAGGTGGGGAGAAGAGCAAAGAAAGGACCAAAAAACAGGTATTAGTGCAGTGTTTGAAGGAAGCGTTAGAGGGGTTGATGACAAAGAATGACATGAGATGAGGGTGATGGTAAGAAGCCATAGTTTGGTGCTACATAGGAAGCCAATAGATAATTTCAAATAAGGAAATGACATTATCCATTGTCCTTGATATCTGCATAGAGAACAAACTCAAGAAGGAAGAGCAGGAATGGAAGGATGAAGAAAGCCAACTCTAACTCTCAGTTTAAACTGGAATATCCCCTGTGAGATACCATAGTGATCCCACTAGACCATTTTTAAAGCCCTTACAAGCAAGATATTTCCCATATTGGTTCCAGACAAACAGATAAACCCAGTAGAAGAGGCACATCATTCTTTAAAATAATTTTATCCTTTTCATTGTCCTTAAAGTTGGTTGAGCCAGTGAAGTGTATGATTTCCCAACATGCCCAGCACAGCTGCTGCAAAAGGACAGCTTTTACCAGACCACATCAGTGTGACAAAGCCCTCAGCTATGAGGTTAATGTCCAATAACAATCAGAATTGCCCAGATGTTATGCCTCCTAATTAAAAAATCATATCCCAGAGGGTAGAATGCAGGTATACAGGAGGAGGGGTAGTTAGAATAAAATGAAGTGGGGGCTGGGGAGATGGCTCTGTGGAATAAGCGCTTCCCTGGCAAGCACAAGGGCCTGAGTTCAA
>NDGM011251398.1:16808-42844 GCA_002564305.1 Octomys mimax | reverse complement strand
GTTGGCTGAGTGTTCTCCGTGGCGGGTCCACCTGGGGCTTTGGATTGTCTGCTTCTCCCTCCTGTGCGGTCCTCGCCCAGCAAGGTGGGAGCCCGGGCGTGTGGTGTGTGCTGCCGCTGGGGCCCTTCTCGCTGCTCTCCGGACTCTCGTAGCCACACTGACCCCGGCTTGGACAGGTGGCCCCTACAGGACATAAGAATTGCCCACCTTGCCAGAGTGGAAGTGTGCATCTCCCAGGGTGGCGAGGGTCTCACAAGTGACAGAGCATGACCAAGGTCTCGGACACCAGGGCTGGGAGCTGTCCGGCAGGTGGGACATGGCTGCCGCAGCTAGCCACAGCTGGAGGGAGTCCCCACAGAGACGACGGCTGACAGAGGCTGTGCCGGCACACACAGTGGAGCGCGCCCGTGCATGTGTGTGCCTGTGTGTGCGAGGGCATGTGTTGGGGGAGGCAAGGGCGGGGGCCTCTCCAGGCCGGCCAGCAAGCCTTGAAGGCCGGGCGCATCTGCCGAAGGGCCCGAGCTGAGAAGCTGCCAGAGCTGGCAGGCTGGGGGCTGGCAGTGGCTGGCAGGCTGGGGGCTGGCGGCCCGGGCTGGCTCCTGGCCGTTTCCCAGGCCCTCAGGGAGGTGGAGAGGTGGGAGGGCGTCCTTCCTGGCTGTGACTGTGTCCTGCAAGTGCCAGTATTTGTGAGGCAGGCATTGGCATTTCTGGCCGCCCAGCATGCCTGGCAGGTGCACACAGGCCTGGCTCTATTTCAATCCCAGACATCCAAATAGGGCAGTGTGGCCCACCTGAAGCTCTACCAGGTGAGGGTTGATATTAAGTCCCTGCTTCCTTGGCCAAGAAACCCCTGGAGAGGCACCTGGGGATGCTTGGAGCCTGACTGCCTCATGTCTGAGCAGCTGCTGGGGGCTGCCAGAACAACAGGAGAGGAAGGGCCTCAGGCTGGCCACGGTGGTAGGAGGAGGCCCAGGCCCCCAGTGCAGCAGCAGGCTATACTCTGCCAGCCCAGATGGGCCTGAGAGCCCACAGGGACAGCTACATGTGTGGTAGACACTGGGTGGGGCTAAGAGGGTGTGTCCAGTGGGGATTAAGAGCAGGGATGCCTGTGACATGGGGAGTCCTGTGGAGAGTCTTGCTGAGGCTCTGCCTGCTGGAGGGGGTGTCGCCCCTTTGCGCAGGCACCTTGAGGACATGAGATTCCCTCGGAGAGACCCCAGAAGGAGGGCAGATGTCTGGGGAGATAGGGCCTCACCTGGAGTGCTGACTTCCAGGACACGGGGCATCACTGGGGACCTCCGTGAGGACAGACCAGCTGGGCCTGTTGTGGCTCTGTGCTACAGGATACCCCAGTGCAGCCCTGTCCTCCTAGCTCCAGGGCTGGACTGCTGGGCCTGGCTGCCAGCTGCCCACAGCCCCTGTGATAGCTGAGTGGACCTGTCACCTCTGTGTGGATGCCCTGGGGGTGGCAGCAGGTTCTGGCCTTGCTCTGTGGGCTGTGAGTGGCCACATGTTCTCCAGGGCCCGTGTGAGCCCTTCCGTAAGCACGGACCGTGGTCCCTTGGGGCTTGGTGATGGCAGCATTTCAGGCATTGCCACCACTCCCTCCCAGCTGTGGGCGCATGTCCTCGCCTCCCTGGACAGTCGCCCCTGAGCAGAGAGGAGAGGGAAGTGTGCAGAGGCCACGTGAGAGGGACGGCCCTTTCGTGGCCACCTCAGGCCCCTTGGGCCCAGTCAGCTGGGCCAGTCCTGGCTCCCGGGGGTGCAGGTGGTGGGCAGGGCTCTGGCTGGTGGTGGCAACTTCGGAGCAGGCCTGCGGGACTCACCTGGCCTGCTGTGTGGAGCAGGGGCTGCCTGTGCTCACCTCCAGCAAGCTCCGGCAAAGCAGAGGTCACAGGAGGCGGTTGGGCCGTCGCCCGAGGGGGCTGTCTCCAGGAGTGCCGAGCGGCTCCTGGCAGCTCTGGTATATCCACGGTGTGAGCGTGGGCTTGTAAGGATGTGTCATGTGTGTAGACGTGCGGGGCGTGCGTGTGTGCGGGGCGTGCGTGATGTTCACCTGAGTGTCCACAGTGTGTGCAGGAACGTGCCTGGGCATGCTATGTCTGGCATGTGTGCGAGGTATGTGGTCTACGCAGGGGCGTCTGCAGCGTGCCCATGACGTGTGCAGGCGTGCACGTGGGCGTCTTCCCAGGCGTGTAGCCCGGGCCTGTGTGGGGCCGCCCCCGGCTGAGGCTGCTCGGGGCTTTGAGGCAGGGTCTCGCGGTGCTGCTCAGGCCGGCCTTGAGCTCGCTTTTAGCCCAGGCTGGGCTCACACTCACAGCTTCTCCTGCCTCAGGCTCTTGATTGTCTTCTTCCACTTCGGCCGCTGCTCTCTGGCTGAGGCCCGGCCTCCACTGGCGGCCTCTTACATGTGATGGGAGCCGCCCCTCCTGGGACCTGGTGGTGGAGTGCGGGGCGCCTCCTGGGAAGGCCAGGCCAAGCTGGGGGCACCCGTGAATGGCGGGGGGTGGGGGGCCGGCAGCGGCCCTGGGTGGACGAGCTAAGGGCAGCCTGGCGGGTGAGGGAGGGCACGGTGCCCAGGGGCCAGGGAGGTGGGGAGAGTGTGTGGTCCTGGAGCGCTGAGCCCAGCCCCACGCCTTGTTGTGGAAGGCACATCTTGCACCTCTGGGGTCCGGGTCACAGCCAACGCTGGGTCCAGGACCTGGTGTTGTAGGGGACTGGGTGACCCCTCCACTGGGCAAGAAGCAGCCAGGCCTCCTAGGTGGCAGGGTCCCGAGAAATCAGACCGGACTGGGAGTGACCTGGACTCTGGCAACGTTTCGTTCACAGTGTCTCTCCAAGGAACAGCAAGCCAGCAGGGAGTGGGGCAGAGCCCGTGGGGAGGAGTCTGTGCTGCTTCTGGGGGAGCCGGGCGCAAGCCGCACCTCTAGGGAGGCCTTGGGCTATGGGCACAGCCACGTCACCATCACCTCTGTCTCCCCTGGGCAGAGCAAAGCCGAAGAGGATGTGGAATCCGGTGAGGACGCCGGGGCCAGCAGTCGCAGCAGCCGCCTTCTCATGAGCAGTTTCTCCAAGCGCAAGGTCCAGCCCCGCTCCCAAACTGGGGGCCCTGTGTAGGACCCTGCCGAGCCCACCTTCCTCCCTGCACCAGGCCCTAGCAGGCTCTGGGGCCAGAAGTCCATGTCAATGTCTTGACAGCCCTCTCTGGCCAGGCCAGTGTCCAGGCTCAGACACTCTGTGGCTGCCCCAAGTTGCCAGGGTGCAGGCAGAGCTGAGCGTCTGGGTGGGAAGGGCTTGGTGGGTTGTGTGGGCTGCCGGGAGCCAGAGGGCCGAGCCCGGTGGGTGAGGGCCTGCAGGTCACACCCCTGTCCTCCGGCACAGAGAAAGGGCAACAAGCTAAAGAAGGTGGCCAGTATGGAGGAAGGGGACGAGGACCCAGACTCTCCAGGAAGCCAGAGCCGAGGGTCAGTGCCCTGCGAGGGGCAGGGGCGTCACCCTGGGCTGTCCCTGGACGCCAGGCAGGACCTCAAGGCAGCAGTGGGAAGGAAGCCGTTGTCCCAGTGACAGCCGTGGTGGGGTGTGCGGGTGGGCACGGGCAGCACTGCAGGCTGGATGTGAGGACAAGGCCGGCCGGGGCAGCAGTCCCACGGCCCCAGGGCTCCCAGGCCACCGCTGCTCAGCGCCAGGTCTCGGTGCCCCTCACCCTTCCCGGTGCTGCTTGTGCCTGGTGAAGATGGTTCCACGCAGCATGGGGTTGGTGCTGGTCCCTGGACCCTGCTTCTGGGGTTTTGTGGCGGCCTCCTCTGCCCTTGCCTGTGTCTCCTCTTCCTGTCTCTCCTCCCTCACAAGCTCTCTCTGCCTGTGCCTACTCCCTGACCTGTCCCTCCCACTGTCACCAGCCCTCTCTCGCACCTCTACACAGCTGGGGCCCCATGGTCACTGCCCCGCCTCCTCTGCTCAGGGCCTTTCAGAGCCTCATCCCCATACGCTCAGGATTCCCAGTGTCTGCACTGGCTGGCACCCTGCGGGGCCCTTTGCCCGGCCGTGCCATGGCCTGGGTCTGTGCCTGCTGGGGTTGGTATAGTCCCTCAAGCCGAGTGGCCTCCATGTGTGCCCTGCCCAGCCAGTGTGGGCATGGAAGGACCCGCCCAGATCCTGGAGTCCCATAGTGGAGCTGGGTGCCGTCGGGCCGGCCCTGAGTGGGAGGGCACCACAAGGCCCCAACCGCCTCTGCCATGCCCCACAGGACGGCCCGGCAGAAGAAGACTGTGAAGTTGTCCCGGGCCCTCTCAGACCTGGTGAAATACACCAAGTCCGTGGGCTCTCACGACGTGGAGACGGAGGGTGAGGGCCACGGGGTGGGCACAGGTGCCCGGAGCAGGGCTGTGCACACCCCGAGACCCGACTCATGCCGTGGTCTGCACCACAGTGGCCTCGAGCTGGCAGGTGTCGTCCTTCAGCGAGACCAAGGCCCACCAGATCCTGCAGCAGAAGCCGGCACAATACCTGCGCTTCAACCAGCGCCAGCTCTCTCGCATCTACCCCTCCTCCTACCGCGTGGACTCGAGCAACTACAACCCTCAGCCCTTCTGGAATGCTGGCTGCCAGATGGGTGCGTGTGGCCAAGGCGGAGAAGGGGGCGCCGTGGCAGCTGGGGCACAGGGCCTTGTTCCTGAGGTCGTACCACCTGTGGCTCTGCTAGGCTGGCACCTGACTGGATCCTTGAACCGCAGGCAGCTTGGGAGAGACAGTCCCACTGTCCCACCCCTGTGAGCTGTGGGCCTACCCACAGCTCGGGGACACGGGCGTGGGACAGTGTGGGGACTGCTGCTGACTCTAGGGCCTCTGTCCCAACCCGCAGTTGCCCTCAACTACCAATCGGAGGGGCGGATGCTGCAGCTGAATCGGGCCAAGTTTAGCGCCAATGGCAACTGTGGCTATGTGCTCAAGCCCCCGTGCATGTGCCAGGGTGAGATGCGGGGCATGTGGGGTGCACCAGGCGGCGGGGAAGCCAGGCTGCCACCTGCTGTCCGGATTCTGAAGGTGGGGCAGCACCCGCCGCCTCTGGCTGCCTGTGAAGGACCCTGCTCTGCCAGGGCCTCAGGCTAGGAATCAGGGAGCCCTTGCCCAATCTGGGCCTGTACGAGACGTCTGTGTGGGCAGGGCTGGCGTGAATGGCCTGGGGTCTATGGGCTCAGGCCTAATGTCCCAGCCCTGGACTGGACTCCAAATGCCTCCTTGACCTGTCCCTTGGTTTCTGCCTTGATTCCCTTCTCCCCCTCCTCCCCACCCCGTCTCTGTCCTGCGGAGCCATGCCAGCACTTGGCATGTCTGTGGAGTCCTCAGCCGGTGCCAGTGCCTGCTGCCCCCACCTCCATGCTGTCCCCAGGCCTGGGTGCGGGCAGGTCCAGCAGTGACCTCCTGGGAAGCTGCCTGCTGTGCTCATGCCTGTGTCCTCGCAGGCTTCTTCAACCCCAACTCCGAGGACCCTCTGCCTGGACAGCTCAAGAAGCAGCTGGCCCTGAGGATCATCAGTGGGCAGCAGCTCCCTAAGCCCCGAGACTCCATGCTGGGTGACCGCGGAGAGGTGGGGCTGGGCCTGCATGGCAGAGTGGGCTGCGGGACCCCATGCCACACTCACCCTGGAACCCAATGTCACCCCTTACACTGTCCCCAGATCATCGACCCCTTTGTGGAGGTGGAGGTCATCGGGCTCCCCGTGGACTGCAGCAAGGAGCAGACCCGTGTGGTGGATGACAATGGTGAGCACCCAGTACCAGCCTGTGTGAAAATGGGCCAGAGCTGCCTGCGGTGTGCCAGGGGCCCCAGCCCATGGCCCCCAGGCCCCTTTCTCTCACAACTTGGGGCACGTCGTGGGGCTTCAGCTCGTCCACACAGCCTGCCTTCTGCTCCAGGGTTCAACCCCATGTGGGAGGAGACGCTGGTGTTCACGGTGCACATGCCTGAGATCGCGCTGGTGCGCTTCCTTGTCTGGGACCATGACCCCATTGGGCGAGACTTCATTGGCCAGAGGACGCTGGCTTTCAGCAGCATGATGCCAGGTGGGTGGCCAGGCTGGGAGCTGGCCTGGGGGCTTCTGGTGGGGCCCCAACACACAGAAGGCCCCATCCCTACCAGCCTTGGGGGGGGGCTCACCAACTGGGCGGTGCCTACAGCCTTCAGGGTGCCCCTGGGTGTCTGGAGGGACGGAGCCCCTGTGGGGCTGTCAGTCCTGCTCAGGGCCCTGGGCAGCCAGGTGGGGTGGCCTGCTGACCACGTGGCCATGCCCCAGGCTATCGGCATGTATACCTGGAGGGGATGGAAGAGGCCTCCATCTTTGTGCACGTGGCCATCAGTGACATCAGTGGTAAGGTGAGTGCCACACAGGAAGAAGGCAGTGCCCAGAAATTGTTCCCTCCTCTACCTGAAGAGGGGCTCGAGGGTGCTGACCTCTGCGTCCCTGCCCTGGGAAGGAGCTCCCTGTGTTCCCTCCCTGCCCTCCACCTGCAGCTGGCTCAGTCCCCTTTGGTGGCTCTACCCAGGAACGCTGAACATGTGGCTGATGGGGACAGTAACCGTGCCTCCCATGGCCTTCTCCCCCCCAGCCTCCATGGCTCCTTCATCTTCCAGAGTTGCCTGGATTTGCCCCCTACCCAGCCCCCACACACTGGCCCCGAGCCAGGCCAGGGCAGGGGTCTCAGCCTATGAGCCAGCAGCTCTTCCAAGTGGGCGGCTTGGGCCCCGCTGGCCTCTCTCCTGCTGTGCCCGTGGGCCCAGAGGCTCTGCAGTGTCCTGCTCTCTGCTGCTGCCGTCTGTCCGTCTGTCCGTCCGTCCGTCCTTCCATCTGTGTTCACCTGTCTCCAGGGGCCATGGGCCCCCTCCCCAGCCTCTGGGGCTGCTCACCGGCCTTCACTCTGTCTCTTTGGTCTTGCAGTGGGCTTCTGTATGTCCAAAGTCTACTTTAGGAAGCACAGCCCTGTTAGGAATCATGAAGGTACCTGGGCGCTGCGGGCCTGTGCAGCCCGTGCCCCTGCATGCCAGGTCGCACTCATTGGCATCCGTGACTCCTGGTAGCATTTTGGAGATGTCAGTTCATTTGACATGGGTCATGATGTGGTTCTGGGGTGCCCTGGGCCATCCTCAGCCAGAGTGGCATTTATGAGGCCGATCCAGGATTCAGCCGAGGCCACTGCCTCCTGCGCACCATCCTGTGCCTGTCTTCCACCCTTGGATATCCGCTGGTCTGGCATGAGCTTTGCCCCTACTTCCTGCCCTGCCTCCTGTGTCCCACCTCTCAATGCCCCCATGCTGTTATTTCTCAGCCCGCTGCCATTTCTTCCTGTCTGCCGGGGCCTGGGCTGGGGGACACCACGGGGCCTGGCACTCCAAGCCTGAATCCTGGATCTCCTTCTAAATGACGTTCCAGCCCACGTTGACCAAATTGCACTGAATTTGGGATCTTGAATCAGGACACTGATTCAAGTGCTGGCCACATTAGGGCCCCTGCCAGAAGGGCCCCATGTGCCAGGCCCTGGGCCGCTCTATACCAAGTGCAGCCCGTCCATCCTGGGGAGTAGTGGGTGTTGCAGGGTCTCTGTGGGGCACTGGGGTGCCTGGCATGTGAGGACCTCTGCTCTGCCCTTGGGTGATGCAGCTGCCCGGGGCTTCCCAGCAGGGACCCTGGCAGGGGCTGCAGGAAAACCTGAGCAGAGACCTCTGGCCCAGCTGAAGTGGTGCCACCTGAGTCCAGCACTGAGCCAGCTGGGGGTGTGGGCTCATGCAGGCCAAGAGTGGGGCTGGGCTAGAGGGGGCCGCATGGAATTCAGAAGGGCTCCTGGAGTGGTGTCCCTGCAGGGTCACCAGGAGCAGCCAGGGCAGGGCTGGGCGAGCAGGCCTCAGGTGCACCTGGTTGTGCTTGTTTCCGTGACTGTTGCTGCTGAGGGCTAGGGGATGTGACCTGCAGTGGCCGCCGTGCCCTGCTTGCCTCGAGCCCAAGAGCAGAGCCAGGTGTGATGGCCAGGGCAAGGGCTGAGGTCCGTCCTTGTGGGGGCCGCGGAGGGGTGTCTCCTGCCTCTACCAGAGCTCAGAAGGACAGGTTGTTAGTCTGAGAGGGGTCCTGCTGTTCCTGATGGGGCTGCTGGGAGGACCCCACAGCTGGCGTCCTGCACACTCTCTGGCCACTAGCCCAGTGGCACCTGACGTGGCCACCAACGTGCCCAGTGGGACTCTGAGAATGGGTCCAGGGCTACAGCCCCAGCTGGGCTGTGTGCCTGGCCCCAGCTATATGGGCCCCTTCTTTTGCAGGCCAAGCAGGCTCTGGGCCTAAAAGGTCTCTTCCTCCGCGGCGCAAAGCCAGGCTCCCTGGACAGTCATGTTGCTGGGCAACCCCTGCCCCGGCCCTCCGTTAGCCAGAGGCTTCTCCGGCGCACGGCCAGCGCCCCAACCAAGAGCCAGAAGCCGGGCCGCAAGGGTTTCCCGGAGCTGGTGCTGGGCACACAGGACATAGGCTGTGAGGGGACAGCCAATGATGTGGTACCTCCTGGCCCTGGCCCCACTCTGGAGACCCCAGCCCATGATGGCCTGGGCAGCAGCAACTCCCGAGGTAAGGCACCGGCAGCAGCGCCAGTGGTTGCTGAGCCCAGGAGCCCCGCGCAGCTGCAACCTCCTCGAGGCCACGAATGCTCTGGGCCTGCCGGGGTGGCAGCCACGTGCATGAAGTGCGTGGTGAGCTCCTGCACCGGTGTGGACACAGAGGGCCTGTGGAGGGAGCAGCCGCCCAGCCCTGGGCCTGCAGGCGGGCTCATGGCCATCAGCCAACAGCCCCGGGCCTGGGGGGACACTCCGGGGAGCCCCTGTGGCCTGGGCCCTCGAGCCACCCCAGGGAGAAGCACAGAGGCCTGTGAGGGCCCTGGGACCCAGCGGCAGGGCCCAGGCAGCAGCGGCTCTGTGTCCTTGGACTCCAGCAGCCCAGGCAGCCCCCACGTGGCCCCCTGCCCGCCTGAGGGTGCCCACAGGCAGCCGGGGGCCCTGCAGGGAGAGATGAATGCCTTGTTCGCTCAAAAGCTGGAGGAGATGAGGAGTAGCTCCCCCATGTTCTCCACGGGTAAGGCCAGCCGCGCCTCGGCGCCTTGTCCTCCCCCTGCCCGGCATGCCTGGGCCTGCGCCCCGCGGTGCCCGTGTCTGTGTGCTCCTCAGCTGTCTGCCCTGGCTCCTGCCCCTCTGCGCAAGAGGCCCTGGTACTCTGGGGGCAGCCTTTGTCCAGCCAGGCCTCCCCGGCCAGGGCTCCCCTTGCTGGGAAGTCTGCTGAAGGCAGGGGTGCAGCCCTAGGGCGTCCCCAGATGTCCTGCAGCCTGGGCTGCTGCTGTAGCCTGGTGCCAGGCCTGAGTCTGAAAAGGGCTGAGACTGCTTCCATCATTCCTGGGCCCACCACTCAGCAGCTCCAGGAGACCCAGCCCTCCTGGTGGACAGCAGGTGGAGGGCGGAGCTGGGGGGCTGGACCCCAGCCTGGGCGGGGGGGATGTGCCCTGAGCCCCGCACTCCGCTCCGCACTCCTGCTCGCCTTGCTGTCCGTCTGCCCCTTGTCTAGCCCCACCCCGCTGACCTTGTTCTCCTTTCTGTCCCTGCACCCCGGCTGCCTCGTAGTTAGGGACTGAGAGCCGCAAGTGCCAGGTAATGGCCCGGCACCCCATGCCCCGCTTCGCCCCAGGCCCCACAGACCTTGTGAGTGGGAACAGGGCCTGGGCACTGTGTCTGTCCATGCCCTGGCCCTAGTGGCAGTGGGAGGGGGGTACACTGAGTGTGCCATGTTACCTTTGTGCAAATGGATAGGCCTGGCTCCTGGGTCCTGGGGAGCCCTGTGCAGGGTCGCCCTTTGCAGGGTCCCCTCTGACCTGGCCCTCCCTCCCCGCCTTGCACCTTTGACTCAGATTTTCCCTCCTGCCCTGTCTGTCCCTCTCTCTGCCCTGCCTCCTTCCTCTCTCTCCCTGCAGATGCCCGCCCCTTCTCTACGCAGCGGTCCATCTCCCCACTGTGCAGCCTGGAGCCCATCGCGGAGGAGCCAGCCCTGGGCCCTGGTGCCCCTGCCCTGGTGGCCACCCCCACCAGCCCTCCCAGGGGGCGGCCCCAGTCCTCCCCCCAGACAGTTCGGGTACCTCCTGGGCCCCTCCAGCTCAGGACTAGGGGCCAAGGGGACAATGAAAAGGCCCCCATAAAGCTGCTCAATAGTGGGAGCCCTGGTGAGGCACGTGATGGGACCACTGGTAGCCAGCCAGCCAGCAGGAGCCAGCCTCGAGCCCTGGGCCTTCTGCCTGGGGTCAGAAGGGCCAAGAGTGAGGGCCAGGTGCCCTTGGAGTCCCCAGGTGTATGGCGGCAGCTGGCAGGGCCATCACCTACCCCTGCCATCTACTCGGACGCCACAGGCAGTGACCGGATATGGCAGAGGCTGGAGCCAGGTAGCCACCGAGACAGCGTGTCCTCGTCTTCCAGCATGTCCTCCAGTGACACTGTCATTGACCTCTCCTTGACGAGCCTAGGTCTGGGCCGCAGCCGCGAAAGCCTGGCTGGGAACCCCCTGGGCCGCCTGCCCCCGCGCCCCTGCTCGGCCTCCACTGTCCGCCCAGACCGGCCACCTGTGACCAAGAGCAAGTCGAATCCCAACCTGCGGGCTGCAGGCCAGCCACCTCCTGCGTCTGACGCCCTGCGGCCCCGGCCACTGGCCCCCCGGCTGCCTGGCCCACGCCCCCATCCCTCCTGGGGAGGCCTCGCCCTAGTGGGCCTGCAAGACTGCCCAGTAGCTGCCAAGTCAAAGAGCCTGGGGGACCTGACAGCAGACGATTTCACCCCTAGCTTTGAGGGGGGCTCCCACAGCCTGGGCCGGGGCCTGGGCCCCCCAGGCAGGGTGCGGCGGGACGCCTTGACGGAGCAGCTGCGCTGGCTCACTGGCTTCCAGCAGGCCGGGGACATCACGTCACCCACCAGCCTGGGTCCAGCTGGGGATGGGAGCCCAGGGGGCCCCAGCTTCCTGCGGCGCTCCTCCTCCCGAAGTCAGAGCCGTGTGCGTGCTATTGCCAGCCGGGCCCGCCAGGCACAGGAGCGGCAGCAGCGGCTTCGGGGCCTGGACCCAAGGGCCCCCCCAGAGGAGGAGCGGGGTACCCCCGAAGGTGCCTGCTCTGTGGGCCGCGAGGTTTGCATGGATGCCACAGGCCTCCCCAAAGGTGCCCCAGAGCAGGTGCCGGGAGCTGCTGACAGCCTGCTCTTGCTGAGGCTCTGAGCCCGTGAACAATGCTGCCTGTCTCCCAGGACCCAGACCATGGCTGGGGAGCCGGCATCCAGCCCACGCCCAGGCTCCCCTGCTGCGGCCCTGCGGAAGCCCCGGGTGTGTACAGGCAACTCAGCACCCAGGCCCTGCCCTGTCCTCCCTGGTGTCTGGCCCTTGGTGTGCGTGGCAGACCTGTCCCCAGGACGCCTGGCACTGCTCCACCCCGCCCCACCCCCGTGTGCGCCTTCTGGTCACCCATCCTGTCGGGGCATCCAAAGGACTGTAAGCTCTCGGACACAGCTCCAATAAACACGTTCATACCTGCTCCCTCGCCCTTCCGGGATACTCGCAGCCCACACACCGTCCCCAGGGCTTGGCGGCAGCTCGACGGCAGGCCTGGCTCTGCCATGGGAAGGCTGGGTGCTGGCTGGGCGGGGAGGCTGCACTGGGCCTTTCCAGGACAGCTGGGGGGAGCCCCACTACGTGTGAGGCCTCAGGCCCCACTGCCTGCAAGGATGGCAGTCTGTCGCTCACCAGGGCTCAGGTAGAAGCACTGCCCCCTGGGGCCAGGGTGCGGGGACATGGCCACTGGCCCGGTGCAGGCCTCCTAAGAGGGCAGCTGTGGGCAGACCTGGGCCAGTGTCTGTCACCTGCCCCACCTGTGGCCGAGCTGGGGTCTGCCATGTGGGCTACCTGCCTCCAGGAACCTGGGGCAGATGTGCAGGGGTGGGGTGGGCTACTGGCCCACCACCTGGGGACAGTGATACTGCTGTACCTGCAGCGGCTTCTTGCAACTCTGGGAGAAGGCAGGCAGGCAAAGGCAACGGTGGCCTGGAGGACACGGACACGTGGCTCCCGTGCCAGGGGCAGAGGCCGGCCTGAGCCTGCAGCCCTTGTCCCAGTTGTCCCTGCCCCATGAACCTGAGGACACCCAAGAACCAATGTGAAGCTCAGCCTGGCCTGCAGCCCACAAGCCAGGCAGGGCGGCTCTGCAGCGGGGCTGTCTCCCCAGTGGATGGGCTGCAGGCACAAGACATCAGGAGGCCCTACAGAACCTGCAGGCATCCCATCAGCATGGGCCCAGGAGCCCTGGACACTGACTTGATGACAAGAACTGTGGCCCAACCAGCGGCAGAGGGCTCTGCCCTGGGGTCATGGGAGAGGAGCTACCTCAAAGCAGGCGAGGCTGCCACCAGGGCTGCCCAGCGTGGACCTGCTGCTCCCTGGTGGGGCCTCCAAAGGAACTGGACAGTGGGAAGCAGACACTGGCCCCAGGCAGAAGGGGCTGGGTGAGGCTGGAAGACACTGGGCCCTCTGGGCTCCGACTGCACCCCCGGCAGGCTGCAGGTCCTGCACTGGGGCCAAGTGGCAGCCACTGCTACGCAGGCAAAGCTCAGCTGGCCCTTTACCTGACTGCCCTGCAGTGCTCAGCACAGGGCTGAGCGGGCTGGCAGCAGCCTGGTGCCAGCCCGTGCACACGAGCTGGGCTCTACGATGTCCGTGGAGGGTGTGGATGCAGGGTGCTAAACACAGCCCCCCACCTACGCCTGCGCACAGGGTGCCTGCCTGCAGATGCAAGGCCACGCTCAAGGCCGCGGTGGCAAAACCCACACTGCAGCTCCGAGCCAGTGGCAGCTCTAAGGGCCCTCATCTCAGCCTCTTCTCTGTGGCTCTCGAGCCAGAAGTGCTGCTCAGAACCTTGCCCTCCCCAGAGCCTGGGGATGGGCTGGGGACTTGGGAGCATGCCTGGCGCCTAGCAGAGCCCCGCAGGAGGCCAGAAGATAGTTCCTGAGGTCAGGGGTCGGGTGAGTGGCCGAGCCCTGTGGCCGCTGGCAGCTGAGCCCACAGCGTTGGGCAGGCATATACACTGGCAGACTCCGTTATGTACCTATACATTTATATATATATGTGTGTGTGTGTGCGCGCGTGTGTATAAAAGATTATTTGACAGGTCAACACATTCCAACACACGTGTCTCGCAGGACAGCTCTGCGCTGTGGCCCGGCGCGTGCTGTTGGTCACCGGCACGGTGGAAACGCCCTTGGGTGGACGAAGGCTCCTCGCTGAGGAAGACACAGTCCTGGCAGGGACAACAGAGGCCGGCGGGCCTCACTCAGCTGGAACCTCGTACTTGAAGATGACGCTGAAGAGCGGGCCGCCCAGCCGCTCGGCCAGCCAGGCGTTCTTGAGCACGGCCAGCTTGAGGCTCTCACACCGCAGAGCCGCGTAGTAGTTGGTGTGCACGGCCCGGCCCATGCCCTCGATGACCACCAGGTCAGCACCGCGCTCCCGCACCAGCACGGCCAGCCCCTTGTCCAGGCGGCTTGGGGAGGGAAGAGGGCGGAGGTTGGCAGGATGCAGCGGTCCCAACCTTCTGTGTCTAGCGCCCCCTAGCGACTTCCTCCCCACCGGGCCCAAGTCCAAGCAGGGACAGGCCAGGTTACCTGAGGTCAAGGCACGGGGAGCTGGAGCCCGTCTGCACCAGCAGCAGCCTCTCCTCTTGGAGCGCAGAGCTGTGGGACGTGAGGCGGTCAGCACCCTGCAAGGGGCGCCCCGGGGACCCCCCATGTGCTACTCCCAGGACCCACCGGGCGGCCCCTCCCCAGCACCTACTGGACGACGGGGTCCATGGCTGCGATACGCTCGGCCACGATGAGAGACTCGCTGTAGGTCACATCGTTCAGGGCGGGGCCCGAGTTGCATGCCAGGATGACCTGCAGGGGAGACGGCTCAGGCCCTGGCCTCTGCCCGCCGGGGACCAGCAGGCCCTGTGGGGCCCCAGGGAAATGCGGAGGCCAGGGCCAGCCGTGAGCACCTTTCCAGGGGTGGGGAGCAGCTGAGCCGCAGCGGAGGGCCCCGCCTGGCCTGCTGGCACCTGCCTGCCACCAGCAGCCCACAGCGGTGCCGGCCCGCCCAGAGTGGAGGAGCCCGGGGAAGGGTACCCCCATGGCCTCCACACTCACCTCCGTCCCTCTAAGGAGTAGCTCCCTGACAAAGGGGAAGACTCCCAAAATGAGGTCTATTCCACTGTTATCTGCGAAAATTAAGGCACATTTATGAGGGGGCCCCTGTAAGACAAAACCAGGATGCTCAGTTGGGGACAGTACATCCAAGTGCTGCAGACCCCATGTCCCCACGCCCCACAGCGCTGGCCAGGGCCTCGGTTCCAGCGTGCAGCAGGGCGGGTGCAGGGCGGCCTGCTCTTTCCAGATGGCACCCCAGGGATGCATGCCTGAGGCCAGCTGGGCTGCCAAGTGGCCGCTACAGGAGGGCAGGGGGCTGTGGACACTGTGCTCCTGGGCAGGCACTGCCTGCTTCTGGGGCAGCTCCTCACCCACCTCCCAGCAGCCTGAAGCCCCTTGGGGACCAGCGCCTGGGCTCTTCCCTCCTGCCTGTCCCTCCTGGGCATGGGTGGCACCCCCCTGTACCTTTAATCTCTGCAGCCACTTGCTGTAGGAATCCACAAGCCAGGGGCGCTCTGTGTGCAGAGGGAGAACCATGAGGCACACGAGGGGCCCGTCGCCGCTGCTCACATCTCGGGTGCGTGCCCCCACCCAGCCACCTGTTTTCCATGGGTGATATCCCCCACCCTGACGGCCCATATAGGACGCTGAGGACCTGGAGTGCTCATACCTTGTAGCTTCTTCTTTGCTTCTTCAAACCCGAATTGGGGGTCAGATTCAAGGACACTGCACAGAGGAGAAGGGAGGTGAGGCGGACACCCAAGTGGAGCCCCTCCTCACCTGCAGCCCCTGGCCCAGAGTGGCGACGGGTGCTCAGGCCACGTCAGCTGAGTGGCTATGCACCACAGCCCATGGGGAGGGCAGCCTAATGTACTCAGAAATGTGCACATGGCCCACCTGCCAGAGAGACAGCATAAAGGTGTGGCAAGGACATCAGCCAGGGGTGCAGGAGGGCCCTGCCCAACCGCCCTACTGCTGTACGTGGGGAGCCCCGGGGGTCAGGCATCTCCCTCTAGTCTGGGTGGGGCGGAACAGGCCAGGGCGTGAGGCCCACTCCTTAAGGTAAACTGCTGTGGAGAGCATTTATTCAGGTCTCCCCCAGACCAAGAAGCCCAGGAGAGGGCACCAAACGGGCCTAAGAAAGCCGCAGCCCGCGTGTCAGAGTGGACCGGCCACACGGCACCTTCCCAGCTCCGACAGGATGCGCTGCGAAGCCCCAGCCGCGTGCACTCCGTCACGCTAAGCATGCCTCGGGCCGGCGTGGGTCAGATCTGCAACCCCAGGCCCCCCAGGGTGCCTGTGCTCAGGGAGGGGTGGGCAGGGTTGGGATGAGCCACTGAGCTGGAGGGATCCGGGTCTGAGCAGCTGCGTGAGCAAGCAAGAGCCAGGCTGGGCGCGGCTGTGACACCTACTCAGACACAGCCTTGGCCCCCCAGTCGAAGACGTTGCCAGCCAGCAGCCCCCTGGCCAGGGCCAGCTGCCTCTCCTCCCAGCCCAGTGCGTCCAGGGCCTGGACCACACACTGGAAGCACTTGAGCGCAATCCCGTTCTCCTGCTGCTTCACCTGCAGATGCGGGCAAGGGAGCGAAAGGGACACTGTGCTGCCAGGACGCCCTCTCGCGCCAGAGCCGAGGGGCGGGGCCACGCAACACAGCACGGACCTCCCCAGCACAGCCCAGCCGAGCCGAGCGCTGGGCTGCCCCAGGTTGAGTGTGCCTGTCCTGGGCAGTGCCACACGGCAGTGCTCAGGGTGGGTCCCAGACACGGACAAGGGCAGAAGGCACGAGGTCCTGGATGGTGCTGCCGTGCCCCACGGCCCTGGGCACTCAGACACACCACATGGGCGGGAGGGGCTGCAGCGAGATGCAGGCCTCAGCTGGTCGGAGAGGTCCCAGGAGCAGCGCTGGGGCCGGGCTCCATCAAAGGTGCAGGGTGGCAAGGCTGCCACCCAGGGAGAGAGGCCAGCTCTGACTCGATGCTAATCTCCAGGCACCCAGCCAACCATGCGGAGAGGGACAGAAGCCCTGGCATGCTCGGTTCCCAGAGAAGCGCTGGGGTACACACACAGGTGCACACACAAACCCCATGGGGTCCGATGTTCCCCCAGGCCAATGCCTGACAGGGGCCAAGCCTCCTGAGGTGCCTGCCCCCAATCCCACTGGCATGGAGCCACTGATGTGAGGCTCCTCACAAACCTTTGGGCCGGGCAGGAGGGGACACTGCTCACTGCCCTGCTCCTGCCCGGCTGTCCACTGTCAGGGAGAGTGGGCTCACCTTGGAGTAGGGGTCCGGGAAGCTGAATTCGTTCAAACAGTGCTCCCGCGTGTCCAGCAGGCTGCGCACAGTGAGAGTCCCATAGGCGCTGGGGGAGAGGCACAGGCAGAGCGGCTGAGCAGGGCAGAGCCTGGAGCCCCACCTGGCCACAAGGAGGCTGGAGGCGGCCAGGGTCACCCGGTCATGGGCTGGCGCTGGCCTGGCGCCGGCCCTGTGGGAGGGAGAGGTGGCACAGACGCGGGCACTCACAAGGGCTGGTGCCGCAGGGTTTGCAGCTTGCTCCAGTACTTCTGCCGGAACTTCTTGGCCCTCTCAGCCGCATCCAGTGACTCGGGCTGGCTGGCCACGGCACGCTTCACCACCTGCCAATGGCAGGCTGAAGTGGCACCCACACAAGAACTGCAGGCCTCAGGCACTGATGTCAAACACTCCCAGCCACTCCTGCCACCAGGGACAGGACAGGGTGGCATCTCCCAGCACACCATGGCCTGAGCTCAGATTACCCCTGCTGCCTGGGGTGGTCACCAGGCCTGGGCCTGGCCTCAGAAAGGGGAGAAGGTGCAAGCCCAGCAGCACCTCCTGAACTAACTCATGGGACGGGGCAGGGGCTGTGTCACGCCCTTAGACGTTCAGAGACAAAGTGCCATGTGTGTCCCTGCCGTGTCTGAGGCAGTGGGGCTCAGGTGCTCTAGCTGGAAGCAGCCCAGCACCTGACCCGCCGTGCACCCAGAAGCAGGTCTTGCCTCCCTACGCCCCCAAACAGACCAGCCATGCCCTCCATTTGCCTCTGCGCCTCCTGTCTCCAGCCCTCACGTACCCCATCCAGGGCCTCTTCAAAGCACGTAAGCCAGTACTTTCGGGCCAAGGCGTCGTCGGTGAGGTCCACTGTGTCGGGCACATAGGAAGATGGGTCCAGGAGGAGGGGCAGGTTGACCAGGGGCCTCTCTAGCCGGTCCATCTCCAGGAGGTCAAACTGAGAGGACAAGTAGAGTTGGGCTTCCAGCACGAGTGAGAGGGCTCCCATGGTGTACCCCAGGGGAGCCCCTGCCCCTCGGTGATCTGTGAGGCAAATATGACCCTACCCAGACAGCCTGGTGCTGGCGTCCAGGCCCAGCAGCAGGTCGGCTCGGGAGTATCTGCCCAACTCCCACCCATCCTCCTATGGCCTCCTGCACTAGCCTACGCAAGTGCCTGTCACGTCTTCCGGACCCTGGATACATAGGTTCCTGACCCATCTCTACTGCCCAGGGCTCCTCACGGAGTGCCCTGCCACCCTGTCCTCCTGTCTCAGCTCCGTGACCATGCCACACAGGTTGTCCTGCTCAATTCTCACCAGATCCCAGCCCCACCCACACCCAGTGAGGACCTGGCCACACCAGCGGTCACCTCAAATCCTGGTCACCAGCACCAACAACACAAGAGCCCCTGGGACCACCAGTCCCCAATGGGAGTAGCTGGGGTGTGCACGCCATGGTGGCAGCCAAGTCCCTCACTGTATGGACCACATGTGGATCTGCCGAGATGTGGTACAGCCCACAAGACCTCCACCGTATCTCGCCATGGAGCGGACTGTGTTCTGGTCCATGCACTTCGACCTGCAGGGGCCAGGGTGGAGCAGCAGCCATACCCTGGGCAGGGCCGCCTGGACCCGAGGCCCCTGGAGATGCCCTTGCTCTCCCTGACCTGGTGCTCTGTGCACATAGGAGCAGGGGGTCCTGGACTGCAGTGGGAGACCACCTACCCCCAGGGTAGGTGAAAAGCCCGCCTGTTGTGAATGGCAACAGAGGGCAGCAGAAGGCAAAGGGGTCCAGGCAGGGCCCTGACTCACGGTGCCACTGCGCGCCCGCTGGGTGGGGCCCAGCTCTGGCGATGTGCTCATGAGTCCAGAGCTGCCTGCGTAGTTCTCACCCCAGCTGTACTGGTTTGGATCTGGAAAAGTGAGATGCCGACCGCCATGTTAGCCTTGCTTTGCTTCCAAAAGGGCAAGTGGGAGAGGAACGTGGACAGCATCACTTGTCTACCCAAGTGCTAAAGACAAACATTCTTGTGTCCCCAGGCCTGGCGCTCCCAGTCTCCCCAGCAGCAGGTCACCGCGGGGGGTGGAGACCCTCCTCAGCTACTCACTGTCCTGCTCGGCTCCTTTCAGGAATGCTCCGATGGCCCCCAAGTAGCCTTCGTGTCTCAGGAACAGCGCCTGCACTTCGCCCTGCCCCACCCCGCCCAGGGAAGCTGGTCAGTGTCACTGTCAGCACTGTTCTCCCCACCTGTGCCCTGGGCCAAACCCCAGAAGCCATCCACAATGTCACTGTGCCCATGTACAGGGACCACTTGCTGTTGGGGCATACTGGGGGTGCAGGCACCAGGCACCGGTGTGTCCTAGGATGGTCACACCCTAACCACCGGCTGCTCGGGCAGTGCCTCTGACAGTACCTAGCCAGTCTCAGCCACAGGCAGGCTGCACACACCTCAGGCCTGCGTGATGCCCACTAGCAACCAGGGACAGCCCCCACATGCCTGTCACTGCCATGTCCTCACATACAACCTGCAGCATGCCCACAGCTAGCCAGAAGGGGAAGGCTGGTGAGGGCAAGGTCAGACAGCCGGGCACCAGGTTCTTGGGCCATGTCCTTTCAGGGCACCCAGAGCCAGGGTCAGTGGCAGAGCCCTGGCCCAATGCCCTGGCACAGTGTCCGGACATGGCTTTCAGCCAGGGGGTGGCTGTGCCCGCAACACCGACAGGCCATAAGAGGGCCTGAGACGCCCGGGCCCGAGAGACAACAACACTGCGCTCACCTTGGAGAAGAAATTAATGCTGTAGGTGATGGTGTGCATGGTCACTGGGTGGCCCCGGATGAAGAAGCCCCCGAAGTATACTCTGTCCAGGCCGTGCAGCTTGGCATAGAGGCAGGCAAGCTGCCCGATATCGTTGCTGATCATGTGTAGCAAGCTCTTGGCCATGTCCTCTTTGGAGAACTCTGGGGAAACATGGGGGGGCCTGGTCAGGGCAGCCCAGGTGTGACGGGGCAGGACTGGGCGAGAGGCCAGGGACAGCGGGGCACTCGAGGGGCACCTGCTTGTGACACAGTCCTGCAGGCAGCACAGCTGCTTGCTGGTCCCCCAAAGCAAAGGTGGCTGGGATTTCTGTGCTGCTGTGCGGGGCAGGGGCCAGGCTGCAGCAAGGGCAGGTCAAGGGGCCTGAGAGCAAGTGGCAGCTCCAGGGCTGCGCTTCAAGGCTAGCGCTGCATCAGTGGCTGTGCCCTGGGTCAGCTCGAGTGCCCGCTGTGCGATGGGGCCCGGGGTACCTCTGTCGGCGGTGGCTGACTTCCCGAAGCTGCTGGCGATGAGGTTGCCGCTCAGCCCCAGAGTCTGGTGGGCCCCGCCATAGATATCCTGCACCAGCATGTCCACGTTGGCATGCTGGCCCTTGGCAGCCAGGTGCAGCAGCTCATCGAACTTCTGCAGAAGGGGGAGGAGTTCCGGCAGCTGGGGGCCCACCCCCAGAAACAGGTTCCTAAGCAGGCTGGCTGGACAGATGCCCTCCCGTATCACTGGATCGGGGGCTAGTGAGGTGAGCCAGACACGGTGGGCTGTTAGCCAGGCTGCCCTGGCAGCTAAGGCCCCAGCCCTCCAGAGGGCGAGGTCCTCAGCTAGGGGCCCCGAGACCCCAGAAACAGTCATCACAAAGGCTCGGAAGGAGCACTCTACAGCAACCCAGACTCAGGCCTCGCTCCCCCAGGGTTACCTTTGTCTTGGTGAGCAGTGCCCCCAGCCCCCAGAAGGTGCCGCCGCCTATGGAGCTGCCACCAAGCCATTCGAACCTGTCCTCCGTCTCCACCTGGGGCACAGCCAAGCAGGGACTAAGCCAAGGGGTCACCAGGACGCCTGGCCAGGGCCAGGCTTCGCCTGCCTGCACCCCTGGGGGCCACATGCTCAGCCCAGGCAGCAGGGGCCCCACAGTGGCTGCTGACTGCCCTCCCTGGCTACAGGACGCAGCCTCACCTTCACGATGGAGACGCCAGAGCCCACATTGACCAGGAGGTAGGGGAATATGTTGGCGTGATTGGTCTGGAAGCGGAACTCGGGTTCGGCGTCCTTCTGGTATACGAAAGCCTCGTGTGGGATGTTCTTCAACACAAAGTTGCACCCCTTTATCAGGCAGGTCATCACATCCTCCTTGTCCACTCTGGAGAGGAAGCAGCCCAGTCATCTGGAGCAGTCTGGCCCAGAGGGGATGAACCACAACGCCCGTGCTGGGAAGGGAGCAAAGCAGCCCAATTGCACCTACGGGGTTCGGGGCTCGGCCCGGGTCCCTCCCACCCACGCCACACCCATCAGAGCCACTGTGGCCTGCGGCCTCCTCAGCCCCAGGCCTCTGCTTACTTCAGCTGGAGCTTCTCCTCAATGAGGTCCTTGAACTTGTAGGCCCCGCCCCCTGTGGCCTGGATAACCTTGGTCTCAGTGTTGACCAGATGGTCCTTGATGAAGTCCAGGCAGGCCTCGATGTAGGTGTTCTCGAATTTGATGAAATGCAGACGAGCCGTGATCTCTTCCTGGACTGAGATCTCATAGGGCGGCTCATGGTCTTGCTCTGCATCCTGGAAAGCAAGGTGGGAAGCTGGCACGGCTGGGGGCCATGGAGCCCCCGGCCCCAGTGGTGTCAATGGGCCGGTGGAAGGGGAAACTGAGGGAGGGCAGAGAAGCTGTCAAGACCCAACACTTCCAGGACAGCTGAGGGGCCGTCTGCAGCAACAGAGGACAGTAAACCAGAAGTCACAGAGCCAAGGCCAAAGCCACAGGGCAGTGGCCACCCAAGCAAGGCTCACCTTTCCCGAGTGGTCAAAGGACCTCACTTTGGCCACTTTGTGCTGCACTGTTGAATAGTAGGCCAGCTTGGTTAGTGATCCACCTACAGGGGAAGACACAAACCAAGCAAGACTCAGAACTGGACGAAGGAGACCTGGACGCCGGCTAGGAGCTGTCTGGGGCCTTCGGCGCTTCTGCCACAGCCTCCTCTCTGAGGAGGGGAATCTCTGTGGATGAGATGTTTGGTGCTGCCTGAATTTAAAAGTCCCTGTGGGTGCAAAACAGAAGAAGGGGAAAATGAACTATCAAACTGGAATTTGTTTTTCCTTAGAAATTCTACTCCCCTCAGGTCTCTAACCAACCCGAGAACAAGATGCCCCTGCCCACCTCAAGTCCTAAAGCAGAAAGGGAACCATCAGGTCTCGGGGTGTATCTGGCTGCCACCAGTTGCTAGAGTAAACGCAGCTCAAGCTCTGGTCCTGAGAGTGACCCAAAGAAATAAGGCATTAGTAGGTCTCCACGCAAGGACATGCATGTTTGGCCATCTGTCCAGATGAGCAGGTTGGGCTGCACAAGGAGCATCTTCCCAGGTGCACAGGGGACCTGGTACTGATCACCCACCAACAGGGAGCAGGGTGGAAGTGGTTCCTGCGCTGGGGACACCCTAAGCCACCAGAGGTGGCCCTAGCGCCAGAATCAGCCCAGTAAGTCGGACAGAGGCGCCACGGGCCAATGTCCTCAAGAGCCCCGTGGCATCCCAGGATGCTGCACACAGCTGGGCACTGAACTCCATGCCGGAAAGAAACAGGCTCTGTTGACCTGAGACACTTGAGGTAAAGCCAGCAAGAGGCCCAGGAAAGGCTCTGGGAGGAACAAGTCCCGGCTGGCCTTCAGACAGAAAGGGCACTTTGGAGGCTACTCAAAGGCCAGGGATGGATGGACAAACAGAAGGAGAACCCACGGCCAGCTGCAAACAGGCCCAGGGGCCAGGGATTGGATCCCAGAGGCCTGTCATGCAGGCCTAGGGGGCCGTGCTGAGATGGCAATTGAGACTAGGCGTGGTGGCGCGCGCCTGTAATCCCCGCTCTTGGGAGGCTGTAAACTGGGGGATCACTATGAGTCCGATCTAGTAGTGAGACCCTGAACACCCTGTCCAAAGCTGGGCGGTTGATACATTGGGGCACAAGTGGTTTCACCCCCAGAGTGACTCAGCACAAAGAGACCATATAAAGGGGCTGAGGATGGAGTCCACGTCCGAGGAACTTCAGTCTTCGTGTTTGGCTTGGACTTCCTCGCCTGGCCCGCAGTGCAGACTCTGAGGCCTCCGGCTTGGATCCTTCGCCTTCCATCGCAGCCTCTTCAGCGTCCGTCGCAGACTCCGGTCTTCCGTCGCAGACTCATCAGCTGACGGACAGAGACTTGCATGGAGCACCTCGGCGAGCTTCAGACCTCGGGACTGAATTCTTCCGTCTGGGGTGTGCAGACGCTCCCTGCACGCTCCCCCATCTGACTCATCTTGTAATTCCTTACACACTGTATGTCTTGTGGTAATACCTGTTCCTCAGGCCATATCTGCTCCTCTAAGTCAAACCCCGACCCATACGAAAGCGATTTCAACAAATCACGTTTCTCATGGTGCCTGACGGAGCATGGCAGAAGTCTCCCCCGACCGCAGGAAGGCTAAAGCTATCTTCAGACAGTGGCTTTGTAAGAAAACAGGGAAGGAACATGTGAGGGCAAAGACTCCAGCCAGCACATGGACTGGTACCGCCAACGCCTGAAAGCCAACACTCGTGGCTACCCCGAGTCAGCCGCCTTTTCCATTTGCTGCGCTTGCCTTCTTCCAGAGCAGGTCTCTGCCGAGGCCTCGCTGTGTCCATCCGAGGCCAGGCCGTGCTCGGTTTAGTAGACACTGTCTTGTGCCTAGCCTCTCCGTGGCCCACGGTCCTAAGCCTCTGCTCCTCCTCCCTGCCCCACCCGGCCTGGGCCCAAGAGTCTCACTAAAACGCTGGCTTGATCCACCTCTGTGAATAAACTGCTTTGTGAAACAGAAGCAAGAGAAGGAGGGAGAGCAAGGGCTCATCAAGTCGCTGCTGACAAACCCTCCTCAGGTCATGGAACCTGGCACTTTTTTTTCGTCTTTTTGAGGCACGGTCTTGCTACACAGCTTGGGCTGGCCTTAAGCTCACTTTGTAGTGCAGGCTGGCCTCACACTCACAGAGATCCTCCAGCCACCATGCCCGGCTTCAGAACCTGTATTTTTGGTGTTAGTTTTAATTCATGCCCCGAACAGGATATGCTGGGGTGTATGGGGCACTAGTGGGGGCAGGCAGGTAGATTTCTGGGAAACACACCCTCCACACAAAGCCTCACCCCCAACGCCTCTCAAAGGGGCTTCCAATTCCCAGCCAAGAGGGAAGAGAACAGGTCAGAGCGGGACGCGGCTTGCAGGGAGGTCAGCCTGGACCAGAATCAGCTCAGAGCCCAGTGCAGCGGGAGCTTCTGTCCCTGCCCATGCTCAGGGACCCTGCAATTAGTTCTTAGCCAAGCATGAGGCCCGACAGACTGAATGACAATTCCAAATGATGTTGGGGGTGGCGGTGGGCTCTCCAGCCCAGGCCAACCTGAGGACTGGAGGGGGCTTCCCAGAGGTCACCTGCCTGCCCTTCAGGCTGAGCCACGGCTTCCTGTCCACCTAGACCCGGCGCTTTCCTGCTCCCTTCTGCTGTATCAGCCCAGCACACACCACGCTGCGTGCCCTTCTAGCCTCCCCTCATCCTGCGGAAGCCTGGAGTCAGTTCCAAGCTCTGAGTATGTGCTGATAAATACAACATCCCCACACATCCAGAGGCAAACCAGTCATCTGACACAGAGTCCCCAAGCAAGGGGAAAAGCACCAGTGAAGAGAACAGCTGGGGGTTCCTGGATGCTGAGAGACTTGGGCTAGGGAAAAGGAAATGGGAAAAACCTGTTTTGAAAGGGCGCTGTTGGCAAGCACACTGCCTTGTGACTGCCTAGGCCAAGGACCCCGCAGAAGCTGCCCCTGCCTACTCGCCACAGTAACAAAGGTCTGATCTCACAAACAGTAAGTATGTTCTTTTCAGTCCAGATAGGGGACCCACGTGGGGGAGCTTTTAAAGACAGGAAATAAATACTCATGGTTAAAAATACCTCTGCAGTGTCCAGCCCTGAAAGTGCTCCAGGACCCTGGGGCTGGGGCAGCCCTCCGGCCATAGCTCCGCCCTGCAGTTACTTGTTTGCTGGGCCAGCGGCCATCAGGACTCTCGGAGGTGAGCCCCCTTCCCCAGCTACCGCCCAGGTGGATGTGCAGTTTCAGTTGACTCTTACATACATTTAGACCCGGCTTGTTATTTGTCCCTACCGAACAGAACCCCCAAATGTAGGGCCATCCAGTTTTGGAGTGCACACCCCTGCTGGGGTGAGGGTCTCAGGAGCCTGAGGGTGCCGCTGCCTCGGAACCTCTGGAAAGGGCTGGCTGTGGAGGGTCTGGTGGGTCACCAACCCCAACCAATGGTCCCTCCAAATGCTTCTCGCATACATTCTCCCAACTGACCCCCAGCTGACCTCCCCCAGAGACCACCCTGACGGAGCCCCCTGCAGGGGGCTTGGTGGGGGAAGGCCCCACCTAGTCACTCCTCGCAGGATGAGGTACCTCCAGAAAGTGGTGAACCACCAAGCCCAACGGAGCCTCAAGCGACGATACAACAGGAGGGCAGGGGGTGCACTCGGTGCCCCAAAAGCAGGCCGCTCTGCGGGGCACCCAGCCTTTGCAAGCACAGCACAGCACTCGTTTCAGCACCAAGCACCTGCAGCGGGCGGCGGCCGGCTCCCCTGAGCGCCCCCACAAGTCAAAGGGCATGGGGGGCGCTGGCTCCGCTCCCGGCCGCGCCGGTGCCTGCCCCGGCGACCCTGGCTGAGTTAGTCCTCGTTTCTGTTCCTTAGTCTCCACCTGCCCAGGGGGCGAGGTCGGCACCTCTTGGGGCTCGCCCGTAGGGTCGCGGCGCCCAGAGTGGCGGGTGTGGGACGGGCCCGTGCGTGTCAGAACAGGGGGCAGCAGCTCTCCGCCGCGAGAAGTGGGCGGTCCGCGGGTCCGGGGCGGCTGTGCAGGCCCCTACGGCCACAGGAAGCCACAGAAGCCAGTCCCCGGGCCTCATATCTCCGTCCGGCGGACTCTCACCAGTTGTCAAAAGTTAACTCAAGGGAGTGAGTTTTCTGACAGGCAACCGTAAAAGCCGCGGGCCAGACCCCGACCCCAGACCGCGGTCGGCGGCATGTAGACTACGAGTACCGGCATGCCTTGCCCGGCACGCGCCGCCTACCGGGAGCTGCAGTCCGGCCGCCGCTGAAAAATGTGCAGGCGGGCGCCCCGAGGACTACAACTCCCACGAGGCCGCGCGCCGGCCCGTGAGGCTACGCGCGCGCCCCACGCCCCCGCCCTTCGTCCTTCCCGCCGCCCCCGCTCGCTGCCCGCGCCTGCCGCTCCGACCGTCTGTTCAGGCGCCCGGCCCGCGGGTACCTATGTCAATGGCGAAGCGTTTGGCGTTCTCCAGGTTACGGAAGATTTCGTCGGGGGGCAGCGTGATGCTCTTGTCCAGGCTGTCTCCGCTACTCCCGCCGCCGTCCGCTCCACACTCCGCCATTTTGAAAGTGCCCGGCCAGCCTCATCAGCCATGGAGATATATGCGCATATATTTGACGGCTAAGCACTCCCCCCCCCC
>NDGM011251397.1:6821-19640 GCA_002564305.1 Octomys mimax | reverse complement strand
GTGGGCTGAGCTGGCCACACACACACATACACACACACACACACACATAAATAAATAAATAAAAATTAAAAAAAAAATCAGTATTGTAATTAATGCTTAGATACTGTATCTGAAAAAAGATCATAGGCAAGAACTGACTGATTTAAACCATGCCTAAGATTTGCCACAATATAACTTGTGGAATGACAGGAACAGTGAGAATAGAGGTAATAATATAGATTAGCCATATATTATCATTGGATCTTAATGATGCACATACTGGATTTTTATGTTAGAAGATTTCCATAATAAAAAGTTGAAAGCAAAAGTGATTACTTAATTGGGGAGGGAGGACATAAGGAAACAGATAAAGTTTAGAAATGTGTAACTCCACAGGCTTCCGAGCAGATCCACTGGCTCCATTGCTTGAGTTTAGACAAAAATGAGTTTGGATACCACACTGTAGAAAATGGACTACACTAGGCTCATCGGGTGCAAGTTCAAAAGTGAAAGTTACTGAAAAATGATCAATTCTCCTGTAACAAAATTCCTGACATATTTCATGTACTAATTCATGGAGACCACATTTTAATGACTTTTATAGTATATAATTTTTAACCAAATCATTGTAATATAACTTCATTATTACAGGAAAATATGGAAAGCATATAAAATTGAAAGTATTTAGAATGTAATGCTACTTGGTGCTGTATCTAAATCACGGCACGCACAAGAGGGAATTCCCCATTAAGATGCTTGATTCTTTTTGCCTCATTATTCATATTTACACCTTGTCCCAGAACCTGCAAAGTGTTGCTTGCCCAGACTTCCCCAGAGCAAATGTTGCCACATTGGCGGGATGTAGCTTTGAGCTGCATGATTTGATACAACAAAGATATTTAGGGCCAAGCTGTCTTTAACTGGAGCCATAGCATTAGCTTGAGTCCTTGAGTTTAAGCAAAAATGGCTTGGTTAATTGTAGACTTTTAGAAGAGCCTAGCCAAAGAAATGTCATCAAATCTTTCTTTCATTATGATTATGAAAACTTACAAAATTGGTGGTCGTAATCTATATTGTTTTAGGCAGGGATATTTATGTACTTGATAAAATCAAGTGGAGGCATCTGCTACAAAACACGATAGTCCTCACAGCTTAGGGCATAAATTGGGTACAGCTGAGAAATGTCAGCTGTGTAAACAGCCTGAAATGTGTTACCAACAAAAATATAATTAATTTCTTTCCAAGACAGTGTGCCATAACTTAATACTTAGAATGGTTTAACTTTCAGGGAGAGCACCTGAACATTTGCTTCCCAGTGCCAGAATAGAAGATTGGTTGTAAAGGTCATTAAAAGTGAAGTTACTTTGCACTTTTTCTGCTTACTTGCAGAAATCTGTGTAGCTTTGAATATACAGTAATTTATGGAAATACAGTATCATAGATCAAAATGTTAAAGGTTTGGGGTGATGAAAATGTTCTAAAATTAAATTGTGGGTGCATCTGTAAGTTTACTAAATATCACTGAATTGAAAATTTGAAATGAATAACTGATAAGGTTCTGATTTATATCTTGAAACTATTTGGTTTAT
Source organism: Octomys mimax (assembly GCA_002564305.1). Taxonomy (NCBI): domain Eukaryota; kingdom Metazoa; phylum Chordata; class Mammalia; order Rodentia; family Octodontidae; genus Octomys; species Octomys mimax. The sequence goes on along the minus strand of NDGM011251397.1, from coordinate 18,072 downwards.
GGACAGTAATATAGGACTAGATTAAAATGTTTTTTTCATTTATGTCTTCATACTCTATAAGAATTACTTTGCAGTAACACAGGAAATGGTTTCTTTGGTGTACTTCTTTGGTATCCTTTGCAAGTTTTAGAGTAAGGGCATTTGGACATGTAGTAGGATTCAAAGCAAGAGAAAAAAAATCAGACTTATAATTAGATTCTTAAGTCTCATAAACCTGGTAGAATTCAGTCTTTTGTCATTTGTAAACTACTCCATAAAGTCAGTAATTATGCAAAACTTGTTACCCATTTCTTTTCAGACTTAAAATATTTCTTTGCTTTTAGTTGTCTTCTAATGGAATATGAGATACTGTATGATTGTCAGTAACTTATCAGCTCCTTTTACACTCTTTTCATCAGGGAAATAGCTATCTAAAGCTTCACCAGTAGGGGAATGTTTTCATGCTGTGACAGTTCAGCTGTGAGAACAAGGAGTTGCAAGGAGGTGAAATCTCATTTTACACTTTAACAAGGAAGCTCTTGGCTTCCAGAGAGTAGAAATAATTTTAACACAGTTAACTATATCTATATATTTTATTACAACATGATTTTATGTAGTTTTTTCAGTTCCAAGATTTAATAAGGCTATCAAAGGAGGAAAAATCTTTTTGAAACTTTTTTTGTTTTGTGTCCTTTTTTTTCCTGTTTTTTTTGTTTGTGTGGTTTTGGAATACCAGTGCTGTTCCATGGTTGTAAGGGATATTAATTCAGAATTTGAGCAATTGCAAACTTTAAGGGCTTTTTGGCATGTAGGTAGGAGTCAGAAAAAAAGAGTAAATATTTTCACATTGAGAATATATAACCACATATAAACAAAACCATTACATATAACACTCCCTCTCCCCCTAATGTATTTAGCACAGGGTCTATAGGGTCTCACTGCACAGATCAGACTCATGGTGATCCTCCTGTTTTCAGCCTCCCAAACACTGGGATTACAGGCATGTGCCACCACACCCAGCCTCAGTTGTGGGGGCAGGCCTGGCAGGGTACACTGGGGATCAAGCCCTGGTCCCTGTGTCTACCTCAGTAGGCACTTTAATCCCTTGAGCTATCTGGCCCGCTTCCCTGTTTTTGTTTTTTTTGTGTGTGCGTGCGTGTGTGTGTGTGTGTGCAGGGTCTCACTATGCAGCTCAGACTCAAAGTGATCGTCCTGTTTTCAGCCTCCCCAGTGCTGGGATTGCAGGTGCCTGCCACCATGTGCAGACTGAGTCGCTGCTCAACATGCCTGGGGACGGAGCTGGCACGGCATGTGGTGCCAGGGATCAAAACCCCGCCCCTGGACCAGGGAGATGGCTCAGTGGAATAAGTGCTTGCCTGGCAAGTGCAAGGACCTGAGTTCAATTCCTGGTTCTGAAAAAAAAAAACAAAAAAAACCCTGCCCCTGCGCTTGCCTAAGCAGGTTCTTAGTCTGCTGAGCTGTCTCACTGGCATTGCCCCCACATCTTTTCTTTTCTCCTCCCTCCTCCCTCCTTCCACCTCCCTCCTCCCACCTCCTTCTTCCCTCCTCCCTCCTCCCTCTTCCCTCTTCCCTCCTCCCTCCTCTCTCCTTTGTTCGTTCGTTCCTTCCTTCCTTCTTCTTCGTCTTCTTCTTGTCTTTGTCTTCATCGTCTTCTTCGTCTTCATCTTCTTCGTCTTTGTTTTCTTTGTCTTCATCTTTGCCTTCGTCTTGCTATATTGTTCAGGCTGGTTTTAAATTCACTATGTATCCCAGACTGGCCTTGAACTCACAGTGATCTTCTTGCATCACCCTCCCAAGTGCTTGGATTATAGGTGTACACCACCACATCTGTCTGTCGTTGACATATGTTTGTGATACATAATAATCACATAGATTTTAGGAAACTGGTATCTAAAACTTCCATTTTGAGCATTTTTACTTCCACTTCTGTCCCTACCCTCTCCTTTCTCTCCCTCTCAACAAAGTCTGCCTCGCTCATGCCATCTTCCCTTTATTTTGCTGTTCAGTTATATTTTGGGTTTCTACTGTAAGAGAAAACGTGATTTTTTTCCTCCCTTATTCATTTCACTTAGCATTATGGTCTCTCAAGATCAATTCTTTTTCCTACAAATGACCCAAATTTATCTTTTTATATATTTGAGTAGTATCTGTTGATGGACATACAATTCTATAGTTTAGCTATTGTGAATTCTCCTTCAATAAATATGGCATGTATCACTGCACTATTATGACTGTAATAATAAGACTCTGTCTTTAATAATTCCTCTTTCAGGAAGATGCTTAGAACAAGAATAGCAGGGTCAAATGGAATTTTTTTGGGGCGGAGGAATTTCCATGTTGATGTCCATAGTGATCATACTAGTTTGCATCCCTACAGCAACTTAGAAGGCTTTTTTCAAAAACCAACCAAACAATCAAAAGCTTCAGAAGTTTTTGTTACTGATTTCATGACGATAACAGTACTTTCTGGAATAAGATAAAATCTTAGTGTTGTTTTGATTTGCATTTGTCTAATGGCTAAAGATGCTGAACATTTTTCATCATTTCTTTTCTGAGAAGTGTCCATTCATTTCAATTACTCATTTTTTGATTGGGTCTTTAATTTGGGGGGGGCTAATTTTTTTGAGGTCTTTCAGTATTCTAGATATTAATCTGTCCAAGGAGTAGCTAGCAATTTTGTTCCTATTCTATAAGTTGTCTCTTCAGTCCATTCATTCTTTCCTTTGCTGTACAGAAGGTTTTTAATTTGATATAAGTTAAATTTGTGAATTCTTGTTGTTAGTGGCAGTTAGGGTTCTGTTAAGAAATTCCTTGCATTTGCTTGTATCTTCAAAATTTTAACCTACTTTATCTTCCAGGAGATTCACTGTTCCTGTTTTTATATGTAAGTCTTTGACCCATTTTGATTTAATGTAGGGTGAGAAATAGGGATCTATATTCATTCTTCTGTACACGAATAACTATTTTTCTTGGTACCATTTGTTAAAGAGGCTATCTTTTCTCCAACATATGTTTTTGGTCCCTTTGTCAAAAATCAGATGGCTAAAGATACACTGGCTGTTTCTGCATCTTCAGTTCTGTTCCATTGATCAGTATGTCTATTTTTTGTGCCAATGATTATACTGTTTTTATTTTTTGATTGTACTGTTTTTATTGCAATACTTTTGCAGCATAACTTGAAATCTGGGGTTATAGTGCCTCCTGCTTTATTTATTTAGTCAAGTATTGCTTGTGTTATTCTGGCTCTTTTTCTGGGTCCATATAAATTTCAGGATTCTGTGGAGAAAGCTATTAGTATTTTATTGGAAACTGCAGTAAATTTATCAGTTTTGGTAATATGGCCATTTGACAATATTGGTATCCAGGAATGAGAGATGTCTTTCCAATTTTTTTTCCCTTTCCATTTTCTAATGTCTGCTTCAATCTCAGTCTCTCGCTCTTGCCCCCCCCCCCCACTACTCTAGTTTTTATTATAGAGGCCTTCTACTTCCTTGGTTAGGTTAATTTTTAGGTATTTAATTTTTAAGCTACTATGAGTGGAATTCTTTACCTGATTTCTTTATTGCTACACAGTGATGCTGTTGATTTTGTATTTTGATACTTGGCTGAATTTATTAGTTCTAAAAATATTCTGGTAGTGTTTTTAGGTTGTTTATGTAAATGACTGTGCCATTTATAACTAAGAATATTTTTACTTCTTTCTTGTTTGTATCCCTTTTATTTATTTCTGTTGTAAATCTGGCTAATTTCAAGTGCTGTTTTGAACAGCAGTGTGAAAGTTGACACCCTTGTCTTATTCCTCATTTTAGAGTGAATATTTTTCAGTTTTTCTGTTTCATAGGTTATTTGTCATAAATGGCTTTCATCAATTTCAAGTCAGATCTTTTTATATCTGTTTCTGACTTTAAAAAATCTGAATTGATATTGGATTTGTTAGTGCCCTTTGCTGCATCTATTTACATGTTCATGTGAATTTTTAAATTATGTAACATAGAGGCCAAGGAGATAGTTCGGCAGTCTAAGCACCTGCCTGGCAAGCGCGAGGACCCATGTTCGATCCCTGGTACTGCATTCCATGCCTGTCCCACGCTGATCTGGCTACTGAAACCAGGTGTAGTGGCACACGCTTGTAATCCTGGCACTGGGGAGGCTGACACAGGAGGATCACTGAGTCTGAGCTGTGTAGTGAGACCTTGTGCCAAATAAATAAATGATTTTAAAATTTATGTAATATATTACATTTGTTGATTTATGTATGTTGAACCATGCCTGCATCACTGGAATTAAATGAAGTTGGTCATGACATATGATTTTTTTTTCTTTTCTCTTTTTTGACTTTCTTGTTTGCAGCAGTAAATAATTGCATTCATTGCTGGGAATTGATAAGTGGACATAGCACATTTCAGTTTTCTTATTCCCCCTTCCTTTTATTCCTTTTTTATTTTCCTAGCATCAGATTCATTTATTTGTCTTATAAGACTGTATAAAGTTAATGACTTTAGCAGCTTTTCTTCCCTTTGAAGTTCATGGAAAAATTTGAGGGATATTGATATTCTTCCCTAACAGAGTAGTAGAATTCTTTGGTCTCATGCTTTTCTTGGTAGGATTTTTATTATTGTCTCTGTTTCATTGTCTGTTATGCACCTATTCAGGGCTTTTATGTCTTCTCAGTTCAGTTTTCGTAATTTATTATGTGTTCCGAAAGTTTTCCATTTCTTCTGGGTTCTCTACTTTATTGGAATATAAGCTTTCAAAATTTCCTTCCTTCCTTCCTTCCTTCCTTCCTTCCTTCCTTCCTTCCTTCCTTCCTTTAGGTTTGGTTTTGTGCCCCCAGGCAAGCCTCAAACTCACAGTTCTCCTGCCTCAATCTTCTATATGCTGGGATTATAGACACCACAACACCCAGCCAAAATACATAATCCTCAGGATTTTAGCATGATGTATTGTGATTTTACTGTTTTCACTTTTAATTATACTGATATGAGTTTCTTGTAAGTTGGTGATAATGAAGATTTATCAGCTTTTTTATCCTTTCAGGGAACCAATTCTGATTCATTGATTCTTTGTATTATTATGTTTAGTCTCAAATTAATTTCCACTCCAATCTGCATGATTCTTTTCCTTCTCTATGTTTTGGATTTGGATTGCTCTTGTTTTTCTAGTACCTTTAGACTAATCATTGTGTTATTTATTTGAGATTGTCTTTTTTAATGCATGGATTCACAGCTATAAACTTCCTCATTGTATCCCATAGGTTTTGGTATGTATTGCTTCTGTTATCATTTAATTCACTTTCTTATTTCCATGTTTTTGTGGTTTCTTTTGCTATTCTAGTTCATTCAGCTATAATCAATTACTATGTAAAAGATTATTTTAGCTCTTTTTAGTGGCCATGCTTTATAGCCTAAGATATTGTGGATTTGGAGAAAATTCCATGTCCAATTGAAAAAATAATGTGTGTTCTGTTATTTAAATCTCTTCATAGATAGCTATTAAGTTTGTTTGTTTTATGTTGTGTTTCAACTCTGATGTGTTGGTCTGATTGACTTGTTTGTGAGATGAGATACTGAAATTCCCTGCTATGACTGCATTAGTATCTATTCATTCTTTTGTGCCCAGTCTTTCTTTTTTTTTTTTTAAATGAAACTTTTTATGCCAACATTTAATGGATACTTATTTACAACTGTTCTGTCTTCTTATTGAATTGTTTCTTTTACCAGTATGTAGTGATCATCTTTGTCTCTTCTGATCATTTTTGGCTAGAAGTCTGCTTTGTCTAAAAATCAGATAGCTACTCCTGCTTGCTTTTCGGCTTGGGTTATATGAAGCATTGTTTTTAATTTTCAGTCTGTGTGTACCTTTGTCAGTGAGGTATGTCTGTTGCAGGCAACATATGGTTGACTTTTTTTTTTTTTTGATCCAATCCACCACTGTGGATCTTTTGATTGGGAAGTTAAGACCATTCACATTGGACATCAATACTGAAAGATACATACTTAATCCTGTCATTGCATTGTATTTTTTTTCAATTTGGAAGCAGATACTTTATTAACTGACCAAATAAAAACACCATGGTAGATGCCTCAGTTCATCCTTCTAATAAGCCTGTTGATTTGGTTTTCCCTATTTCCAGCATCTCCACCTTCCACAAAATGGGTGGTCTTTTTCTTCATTCTACCTCGTGGAGATGATAACTTGAATGGCCATAGGAAGTTATTTGCCTCTTTGAAGGGTTTTCCAGCAGTATAAATTTCACAAATCAGATCTTCCATGCAGATGATTGCATATTTACCAAGAGATCAAGCAATCAATGAATTATCTGTCAAGGCAATTCACTTCTTAATTGATTTTGCCATAGCTACACTTGTGTATTAGTTCATGTGCTGACTTCAGGTTTGGGTACCCCCGTGCAATGTATGGCTCCACTATTCTCAGCATTGTGAGAATTAATTGAAGCCTTACTCAACTTAATGAAGGTACCTTTAAAATTTTGTGAAGGCAAAGAAGCTGCAAAACCTTGTGGACCTTTGAGCTCACACCATTGATACGCCTGATCCAGTTAAGAAATGCCACTTTGGGCTCTGCAGGGACATAGAAGTTGCCAGCTTTTCTTGCCATCCTACCCATCCAGATCTCAGTTCTGCACATCTGTCTGTACTCCTTATGATAGTGTCTGTTTTTTCATAGATAAGCTTCCTCCTCGCCTTGCAAAGCGTCTTCTGGGCAGACTTTTTTCCCAGGTGCTTTACCTTCAACTCTGTGAAATGTCTTCACTTTTTCTTAAGGGTTTCTGGCACAGCAGGAACCTTCTTTTTCTTCTCTTCTACACCCTCCATGGTTCCAGTCGGAGTATCATTGCATTATTTGGTCAGTGCTGACTTATTTCTTTCCTTTTGTTGAACTACTCTCCCAGTTAGTCCTTGTTGTTTGTGGTTCAGAGTCCATTGAGTACTTTTTCCAGTGCTGATTTGGTGGTCATGAAGATTTTCATTTTTGTGGAAATTCTTTATTTCTCCATTAATTTTGAGGCATAATTTTGTAGGGTAGAGTGACCTGAGTTGTTAGTTGTTTTATTCAAGGGATGAAACTCAGTGCTGCCCTGGCCTTTAAGATTGTGCTGAGAAATGTATTACTCTTTATAGATTACTTGATATTTTTATTTAGCAGGTTTTTGATATTTTCTCTTTGTGCTAAATTTCTGTGATTTTGCCTGAAATGTGTTGTGGAGTAGTTATGGATTTTTGGGGTTTGTCTCATTTACCTGGATATTGCATTCTTCATTTGATTTGAAACTGTTATACTGTAATTTTGGTGAATGTTTTTTTACACCTTTGGTTGTCTCCTTTTTTTAATCTCCTATAGTAGTTATGTCATTGTTTTGAGGTTTTTATTTGTTTTGCCATCTAGCAGCTGTTAGATCCAGCTTTCATGATATCATGTTGATTTTGGGGTACTACTGTATACATGATGTATTATTATATCACCTTGTTTTGAAGTTCAGTCTCCCCTCAGATTAGTTACTCCTGCTGCTCATACTTTCAGTTGAGTGGTTTCCTCTCCAGAATTTCTGCTTTGTTCTTTTTTTATGATCTCTAATTCTTCATAAAAGTAGCATTCATAGTCTTTAATTTAATCAATTTTTTGTTTGTATCTAAGATTGTTGAACATTTGTTAGGTATTTTATTTGTTTACATCCTGTTTAAGCTCGTCAGCCTTATAGATTTGCTTTTTTAAATCTCTCCAGACATTTCAGCCGTTTGGTTTTTTAGTTCTTTGAGACTTCCACTGCAGTGCCTGTGAGATCAGCTTTAAGGAGTTAAGAGTTTAGGCTGCATCTGGTTGCCTTGCCTTCTTATATGTTTGCTGTTTTAGTGCTTTAACCATCAGAGTAGAAAAACTGTCCCTTCTGTGAAGGTTTCTTTAGTTTGTGAATATCTCCCTGTCATCTGTCTTTGGCTTGGTTATGTTCAATTACTCAATGTAATAGGATCAGTCCTGATCAATGTGGTATAACATAAATTAATCATATAATTTAAAACATTTTAACAACTTTATACTTTCAGCAGTGACTAAGGAAAATATGAAATAGTACTGATGAAAGGGCCAGGGAGAGAGCTCAGTAGAATAAGCGTCTGCCTAGCAAGTGCAAGGTCCTGAGTTTAATCACCGGTACTAAGAAAGAAAAAAAAAAAAAAGAAAGAAAGAAAGAAAGAAAGAGTATTGATGACATGTAGGCTGATACGTGGAGGACAAGGTGTTATGGTTTGTGTGTATTTGTTCCCCTGAAACCTCATGCAGTAATTGAGGCATAGTTCTACAGTTTGTGGTTAATCATGATCCCAGGCTGGGTTTATGGGTCTGAGTACTCCTGGAATTATGGGTGTGAGTGCTGTACCCAGCCTGGGGTGGATAGCCTGAATGTAACATAAGAGAGACAGAGAGACAGACTTGCTCTCTGTTGCCATCGTTGCTGCTACTCCTCCCATTTGCTATTGTTCTTTGCCACCACCATGAACTGCTGCCCTCTGCCATGTGCTAGTTTGCCTTGGAGCCATTCGAGTGTGGACTGAAACCTCCATTAACTGTGAGCTAAACAAACTTTTTCTGCCTTCATTTTGGGTGTCAAGTGTTTGTCCCAGCAACAAAAGAAGAGTAACAGCAATAAAAAAAGAGACACAAGGGAAGAAAAAAAGGAGACAGTAGTTCAGGAACAAGAAAAAAAGATAACAGCAAATGAAAGAAAGAAGAAAGGCAGTAATTTGATATTTTTATGTCTGGTATGAGAAGAAGATGGTTAGGGGCAGGAAAAGGAAGAAGAGAAAGTAAAGTATAAGTGGAGATTTTGAGAAGATATATAAAAAGGTTGAAACCAATTAATATCATGGTAGCAAATTTGTATTTGAATCCTCCATACATGCTTTTGGTGAGAATTAACCTGATGTGACCATAAAAGATACTATCTGAACGAAAGCATTAATTAATTCATACTCTCTGTTTTGCGTATACAGACTCTATACAAACACATAAACACACATGCATTTGAAAAAAAGAGAAAATAGAAACACCACACACATACAAAAGAATCCTCTCAGTCTTCTTTATATTTCAGTCTGAATTTGACCAGTGTGCTGTCCCCTTTGTCCAGAAATGGAGAGATCTCATCTTATTGAATTAATAGGGGACCAGGCTCTAGTCCTCTGTGGTTGTTGTATAGGAGACCAGTGCTTTAGCCAGTTTTTCTTGTACAACTTGTTCTCTTATTTATCAGTGAGTGAGGGAGATTGGAGATGCAGTACCCCCACTATCTTCTTTCCTTCTTTTTGGAGGTAGAGCTCTTACAGTCTTCAGCTGTGCTCCTGTGGACATTTCTTTGTCCTTACGACTAGACATTTTCAGTTGTACTGCAGTGAGGTGAAGGGCACAGCAACACTGGTCAAGCACCATTCTTCTACTAATCTCTGGAGGTACTGTCTCAATCTCTGTCCCTTTCCTTCCATGATAATCTATGTAGCTATTTATGTCTGCTTTTGCTATGCCTATCCATTTGAGCATACCATACAATGCCTGCTGCCCTTCTCTGGCTTTTGGCCTAAGCCAAAGTCTTGGTTTGTGCCTCTCAGATGATCTGTATCCAGCCTGAGAATTAGGTGTTTTTTAGGGCTTTGGGAAAGGCTAGTCTATTCAATTTATTTGGTACAAGGTCTTGCTGCACAGCTCAGAGTCATAGTGATCCTCTTTCTTTCTTTCTTCTTTTCTTTTTCTTTTTTTTATTTTAGGGAAGGGTCTAAAGGGTGTGGGTGTTCAGGGTCTCACTACTAGATTGGACTTATAGTGATCTGCTGTTTACAGCCTCCCAAGAGCTGGAATTACAGGCGTGTGCCACCATGCTCAGTCTCAATTGCCAGCTCAGCTTGCCCTGGGGGTGGGGCCAGCACAGCAGGCCCAGGGATTGAACCCCGGCCCCTGTGCCTGCTTGCAGGTGCTTTAATCCTCTGAGCTGTTTGGCTGGCCCTTGATCCTTCTATTTCAGCCTCCCCGGAACTGGGATTACAGGAGTGCCACCACCCCCGGTTTCAGTGGCTGGCATGGAGTGCTCAGGGTTCTGGAGCTGGTAAGGCATGCATTATTGGGGATCGAACCTGGGTCCTTGCACTTGCCAGGAAGGTGCTTAGACTGCTGAGCTGTCTCCCCAGCCCTGGCTGTTCTGCTTGGGTTCAATAGCATCTGTGAACCACTGAGATGGAGCTCATGTGGGTGCCAAGCTCGGCCCCTTTTGTTGGGCAGAGTAATGGTTTCCCTCATGAGCACTACCAACTTTTTGCTAGCCTTTCTAAAGATACCACGTAGCAGAGCCTGGCAGTCTTTGGGGGGTAGTAGCGAGAGTGTTTTCCCTCTGGCACTGCTCCTGTTTCTTTTCACCACCTATAAAACACTGGATACAACAGTTGTGTGCCCTGTGCCTTATTGTCCCACAGATCACCCAGTGCCCGGTACTTTATCCCTATTGAGGACTGTGACACCCCTCCTTTTTTTTTTTTTCTTCTCCTGGCACTAATGCTTGCTGATCTTAACCTAGTTACTGCTATCAGTGTGGTTCTCTGGCCTGTGCCTTACTTAAGACCTTACTCCTGCAAATATCTTGCTCACTGAGCTCCAACTCCCTATTGGAAGTAAGCTAAGACAATAGGCACTGGGTGATGGCTGCTAGGCTGGGCAGCATAGGAAGAGCCTGGCTGCTACAGATGCAGTTGGCTTTTTCCTTTGGGGGTTAAGTTTTTTTTCCCCCGAAAACAAGTGTTCTCTGCACCTGCATTATAAGCAGGATTGAAATTGTGAGGTAGCCATGCTTCTTTCTAAACACCCTAATACTGGAATCCGTGTGATGAATTTGCCTTCCATGTTTGGATTTTTGTTTGTTCCTCATTTCCAAGTACCTGGGGATTTTGGTGACTGCAGACTGTCTTCTAAGTGTTCTGTGAGTGTTGCTGCCTCTAGCCTTCTAGGATGTCCACTCATTTGGCACCTTTGTTTGTATAAAATAAAAATAAAGCAACCATACATACATTCCTTTTGATTGACAAAAAAAACCTATGAATGAAGAATGCCATCTGCTTTGGTCATTCTGATGGGGCTCATTTTCTTCTATGACTTATCCCTAAAGTCTTGTTAAGGAGTTGAGGGCCAGCAAGATAGCTCAGCGGACTAAGCACCTGCTTAGGCAAGCACAGGGACTGGGGTTTGATCCCTGGTA
>NDGM011251396.1:0-11270 GCA_002564305.1 Octomys mimax | reverse complement strand
CTCTCTCTCTCTCTCTCTCTCTCTCTCTCTCTCACACACACACACACACACACGCACACACACTAGTTTCAGGAAGAAAAATGATATTGGAAATTAAACTTAGGGCTTCCTACATATGAGAAAAACATCCTTTCACAGAATTAGACCTCTGCATTGTTTATTTTATTTCCTTAACTTTCTCAAGTTGGTGTCAAATTTGAAAACCTTCTCCTTCATCACTTTGAGTGGTGGAGTCTAAAAGTCGAAATCTCTTTGAAAGCACTACATACATTTGAAAGCAATGAGAAAATCGAGGTCATGATTAACGACTGTGAAGGGGCAGGTGAGCGGCTTTAGGGAGCTAATTACCTTCTGACATGGTTCTTTGCAAAAATTGGAATGTGATTAGTTTCATGTTTCCTTTCTCATTTTTGTCCTGCGATGACCTCTGGGAATGTTCACCACTTTTCTGCAACTTAGGAAAATGAAATGTATTGATGTAGAATTGGAAGTCTATCCAACTGATCGTTGCTTTTCAAGCACATCTGAATCAGGTATTTCATTACATTTATTGAGAATAGTTTTTGTACGGGAATTATACAAAGACCGGGATAGAATATCGAATGTGGTTGAAAATGTAGGAAATAAAATGAATAATTTCATCCAGTTTAAAGGATGGTATAAAGATTTATCGAAGCTGAAAATTATCTAAGTGCATGTTAAGTCAATAAAGTAAATTGTTTCACATTTCTATTTTCACCCTCTTTTGATAATGCCCGCCGATCTCAAATTCTACTTGGATGCTCAAGACAGGAGCATCATGACTGGTTCTTGTATATATATTTTTTAAAAATTTCATTGCAGTTGCAATGACCATGATTGCCTCTTACTGACCTAACTAAAGTTTAGAAGGACAAAAAACAAAACAAAATAAAATAGAACTTTATCTTTTTTCTAAAAGAAAACACCTCTGTTGATGTTTCTGACTTCATTATTTTCTTTGTCATTTTTTCTCTACAAGTACTACACTCATAATTTCTCCTTAAGGCAAGCGCAAGGGCCTCAGTTCAATCCTGGGTTCCACAAAAATAAATAAATAAATAAATAGTTTTTCCTTCGTCTGTGTTACCATAGTCTTCTGTCCTTATTCTGTGCCAAATCTTTCCCAAATGTATTTTTCTAAATCTCCGTATATTTATAAGACCCAAGTGCAATAATTTCTTTCTGAAAGCCGTGTCTTAAATCCTCAATCCCACTGCCTGCTGTCACATTTGGGACTTACAAGTTCATTCTATGTGTCTTTATCATAGCAGCCGCACAGTTTCATTCCCAGTGACTCCTGGAGAGTCATTTTTAATTTATGAGCTTCCGAAAGGCTAACTGTGATTCTGGAGTTAAGTAAAAATGACCTAACCAAAATTTACATATTCTCCTGAGCTTCTTATCATTCCACTCAATAGTAAATGGCTTTAGGCTAATGATACAGCCAAATGGCACAGTGCCTGCCTGGCAAGAGCAGGGTTCTGAGTTCAATTCCCCATACGAAGAAAAGTAAATTTGTGAAAGTGAAAATGGTCATCTTATTCTTAGCTCTTTCCTCCACTGCTAAATGTATTTTTTCAAAAGCTGTAGTTATCTTTAAAGATTATCTAAACCATTGTTTAAACAGAGGGTCAGTCTGTTGGTCAGGCTCCCCTGTAGATTTCAGGGGCAATGGAATCCAGGCTTTATTTAAGCTTCTCCTCCTCAGCTCTAAGCTTCAAAAGAGCTGGGACTTAGAGATACATGCTGGAACACTGGACTTCAATCACTCACTCATTATTTAGAAACCTGTCCTGCCCACAGTGGTTCTCTCAACAAAATCATAACTTAACAATATTCTAAGATGGCTTATTCTCTTTTAATTAAAAGTCATGGTTCTCATCTTTAAAAAGTCAAACTGCCACAACAACTTGAAAGACTGCATAGTCCATACTGGTCCAAACCATTCCTATAACAGCAAGTTCATTATTCAAAATGTTATTATTCATGAGGCCCATTTCATGAATGAAGGCCTCTAACATCACCTGTGTACTCTAAATGCATAAGACCAAAAGCCTCCAAGTTAGAATGATAGGATTGTGGAGACGTGTTTCTGAGAATTTTATATGAGAGATAAGGTTTTCTCTAACAAAAATTCATTTGGGGGAATTATTTAGTTCTGGCCAACATACAGCATTTATGGGTACAATATGGTATTTCATTCTTCTATTCTTTGGGTAATAAGTGATCTAATCATGGTAATTAGCGCATCTATCATTTGAAATTGTTGTCATCCTTCAGTGATACTCTAAAACTCTTCTTTCCTGAGTATTTTGGCATATATAATACACTATTGTTAGTCAACTATTTATAATCACTCTCTTTTATCCTAGAGCTGTGAGATAAATATATATGTCTGTTGATACTCTACCTAGATGAGGGACCATTCCCCCAGCTCTTTGGTAATTAGAATTCTGTTCTCAGCTTCTGTGATATTACATACCTGCATTCCTATGTTCATGATAGATAGGAAACATCATTATGCAAATATCTGAAAAAAGTCTTGAGTCTTTAGTATTCAGAAAAAAATGAAAGGATAAAACATTCCTTAGGAGATGAATCTGTACTTCTGAAGAAGCAGTATCTGGAATTAACTTCAAATTGTTTCATTTCCTAGAGCTAGAATAAGATTTTTAATTAGTTCCTCAATTTGATATTTTTTCGTCAAATAGAATCATCAAACTCTCCCTGAAATGGAATTTTAAGCCTGCATTAGCCCAAGGGAGAGAAAAAGCAAAGCAAAGCAAAAATTTATGTTCAGAATATTTTTCTAATCTCTGCTTCTTGCTGTGTAATCCCTAGGAGTGAAAAATCAACATTGTTTCATTGCTAGCTTTTTTTCTCCCCCATGCAGTGACATAAATGAGCATGAATGCTTCTCACTACAAGACTGTGTGTGTGCGTGTGTGCGTGTGTGTGTGTGCACACGCGCGTACGCGCACATTAGTTTTAAGGCTTAAAGAATGTGGGCCTGTGATTCAAATATCAATCCAAATTTTATATACATCTGAGGCTGGCTTTGTAGAACTTGTGCCTGTTTGGTCAAAAACGTAGCTACTCATGAAAACAACACATGTAGTAGTAGGCACAGAAACATACGTCTGCACTCTCAGCTCCAAGGAGAACGAAGCACATGATTCTGAGTTTCTTCTTTGGTGCAGTAAGATGTTGCACCAAAAGTATCATGAACATAAAGCAAAACAAAATAAAACCACAAAGAAATCTACAGAAGGGAAATCTACTTAAATGATGCAGTGGTGGCCAAGAAAGACAGTGGCCTACCTGGTCCTCTCTTTCTCTTGCTCTCCACCAGCATAACCTGAATCCACTGTGTCTCTCTGCTGACACCCTTTTGCCAGTCTCTAGTATTATCTATTGTGCTCTAGAAATCAATTCAATGAATAAAGGACATAACTTTCCATTACTGGCTTCACAAACGGAGGAAGCGGTCTGAAAGCTGAGGAATATCTGAATGATAGAGAAAGCAAGAAATGTATTCTACCCTATTGTCTCCAGAAAGAGTGCAAGATGCAGATTTTAGCCTGTGGAGATTTTAGTTATCTGACCTCTAGATTTATGTTTCTTTTTTATAGGTGATAGGGCCAGGGATATAGTTCAGCAGGCATGGTACTGCCTGCAAGTGTGAGCTTGTGAGATTGATTCCTGGTACTTCTCCAAAGTAAGATAAAATAAAAATAAAGTTGATACAGTAGTTTGTTATAATACTTTTAGAAATTAATAAAATTTCCATCATCACCTTTTTAATTCTGCACATACACTACATATGTATATATAATATATAATGCTTATTATATATATATATATATATATATTGTTTAACCTGTACTTTATGTATATACATACAGAATATGAAATAGATATATCAGCTAGCTATACTTTCAATTATATACTGGTATGTTTTTATATCCTGACTTTCATAATTCCAAACATTAACTCCACAACAATATATAAAATACTGGCTTGCTTTACATATATACTCCTGTAATTATGTTATATAGGTGAACTGCTCCATTTGGTACTATGAGAATGGAAACAACCATGAACTCTTCACATATACCTTAAATTCAGGAAGATGGACGTTGAAAGCATTTTCATTACCAAATCTGTTCCTCCTATCAGAATTGCGGGA
The DNA here is from genome assembly GCA_002564305.1 of Octomys mimax. Taxonomy (NCBI): domain Eukaryota; kingdom Metazoa; phylum Chordata; class Mammalia; order Rodentia; family Octodontidae; genus Octomys; species Octomys mimax. The sequence goes on along the minus strand of NDGM011251396.1, from coordinate 7,060 downwards.
GTCGTACATGCTCTGGCACAACACTTTTTACTGCAGGCATCATTGAAAACATTCTGAGGTAGGGAGATGAATGTTCGCACAGCATAGGAAAGAGGTGGTGTTTCTTGGACACAGTTGATGGGCCTTTAGAACAAGTGAGAACCTGAAGCAGTGAGAAGACAGAAGCAAATGCAACACCATAGATAAGTGCGCCTGTCCTAAGAGAACAAAGGTGAAGAATGCTGCAGAACTATGAAGCTACACTATTAGCGATACTTAATCTTCATGATAAGGATTAGCACTAATAGTGCTTTGGTTTGGTTTAAATTCATTATTTTCTGCAGTTTGTGATGGTTAGCAAGAGGGTGAAGAGCTGACTGTACCTATCTTTCCTTCATGAGTTCACTCTTTTGACCTTCGGTGTGGAATGCTCATTGCTCTCACGGGCAAAGGAACATCACCAGTCTAGAAAAGAAAGGGATTTTAGCTAGAGATCTCAGGAGATCTTACCTCTGCAAAAGGAATTTCACTATTTTGCTTTAATCTCCTCACCACACCGGACCTCTCCTATTGATTCATGGCTGTTTGAAATGTTGAACTGCCAATAAAAATAAACTTTATAGATCCAATGTGAATTTTACGGGGTAACTTTAAAATTTTTTCCCCATTTTTCCATTTATTTTACCATAGTTTTGTATTTGTGTTTCAAAAATATGACTGACATTACAATCTGTTAATTTTTAGAGTCAGGTGGAAAAGAACATGAAAGAATTCTGCATCTTGGCTGGTAGAGATTTTGTGATGCTAAAATGTTGAGCAGCACTTCTAAGTCACCACCTTTTTCCTTGAGAAAAGGCTCTTCTAAATGAAGTCGTTACAATGAATACTACTCAGCACTGGCTTTGCATAAACTGGGAATCAACCCAAATGCAATCATCTTAAAGGGGGAGAGTGAAAAACAACTTGTAAATATGAAAATGACCCAAGAAAAAAAAATTACAGACCCTGAGCTGAATTTCATTGTCACTTGAAAAGTAATGAGGCTTCCAGAATCTGAAGATGAATCCAGTCTAGCTGTTGTTTAAAAGAAACATCGAGTGCAAATACTTCAAAGGTCATTTAGTAGCAAAAGGAAAGTATACTGAGGTTCACAATCTCAGGGTTCACAGAAAATTCACAATTTGAGGAACTTGTAATTATACATTTGTAACGATTAAAGTGCTGGGAAAAGATGGAGCCTAAGAAAGAAAGGAAATTTCACTCCTTATAAATTGCATGTTGACACATTAACATGACATGTCACAGCCTGTGATTAATTTGCAATACACAGGAAACAAACAAATGAACAAGTAAGGTCTTATTGCATTCCTACTGCTGTTGCAACATACTTTAATGAAGATAATTTCAGAAAAATATTTCTTGTAGAAGAAGGGAAGCCTGAGTGTGAGGTATTGACACATTACCTTCCTGTGAGAAACCCCTTCTTCAGTAAAGGTGTCCTATTTTTATGTCTTCAGATTGGAGAAGGACAACAATATGTCATCACATGGTGAAAGCATAAAAGGACAATTGATACCTGACACTTAAAATCTCATTTGAGGGATTTGTTCCGCTCATGAGAGAAGAATACTCTAGATCTGCTCATCTTCTAAATCCTCCCATCGAGGATACCACTGGGTTAGAGATTCCTTGTCAGCCTAAATGATACGGGGCAGAAATGGTCAAATCAGTACATGATATGTCATATCAAATATATATTTGAAAGATTTTTTTAATTGATGGTGAGCTTTAAAAATATTTTATCCTCCTTTCAAAGAGTTAGTCATAAGAAACAGAGACAAGGTTTTTATTAGTTTAATATACACAGCTGGAAACAAAAGGAATCTGGTACCAGAGATCTCTGGTGTTCTTGTAGAGACACTATATCAACAGGCATATTGACAGAGCCGCACCAATGTGGCTGCCGAAAAACAAAAAACCAAAGAAGCTAATTTAGATCTCACTATTTCCAAGATTTAATTGTACTTAAAAAAGAACTGAAAATTATTAAGAGACTGATGTCTGTGCAAGTAGTAATCATTCTTATATGCAGTGTACTACAGATATGTAATTGTTTGGATCCAGGATCTTCCTCACATATCAAAGTCATCCGATGTTTAGGTTCCTTCTATAAACCGGAATGACACTTGACTAGAATCAATACCACTGTACATCATTAGCTCTAGGTTAATTTTAATACCACAAAACATGAATGCAATATAAATAGTTGTGCTGCTATTATTTTAGAATAATGGCAAGAAAAGCACCTGTACATGTTGTGGATGAGTGCAATCCTCTTTGATTGGTTTGTTCTGGGGATTGAAGTCAGGGCTTAGCACTAAGCTACAGTCTTGGTCTTTCATTTCATTTTTACTTTGAGAGTCTCACAAGTGCTGTGAAATTTCTTGGCTGGAATTTGCAGTCCTCCTGAATGATGAGCTTCCCCGGGTGTTGGGAGTTCAGATGGGCGCCACCACTGTACTGTGGGTTGTTGATCAGCGGTTGCTGGAGTACTTAGATGTAAAAGCCTCAGCAATATTTTGCTTTGTTTTATTTTGTTTCCTGAAGAGATTCAATGAGATGTGTACAGTTTTTGAGAAATCTGTCTAGAATGCAATTTGTGTATTTACTTGTTTATTTAATCATGGTATTAGGATTGATCCAGAGGTTTTCATTTGTTTTGTTTAATAAATATTTTATTAAATAAGTAGGCTGACCTCTGGGCATAGAAGCACAGCTAACACACTTTCTAGTTATGGGAACAGTTTTTATCAGGCAAGTTTGGAGTGGAAGACAGGAGCATCAGCTACTTCCTCCTGCAGCAGGGCAGGTCTCCTCCCTTCTGCAGATGTCCACTGGGGCCAGGAGCTGTCTGTGCCTCTCCATCTGCTAAAACCAAGCCTGTTTGCTTCATGCTTAGAGACTTAATCTGTCACCACTGAAAATATCTACTCTCCTCTATCTCCCAGCCCCGCTTCCCAGTCCAACCAAGATCTAGCTTCCCTCCAACAAGCACCTAGAAGGAAGGGACCCGCTTGTTTGTCTCCTTTCTCCATTTGTGGGACCAACACTTTCATAGTTGGCTAATGGAAGAAGAATGAAGAAAGAGACCAGCACCTCAAAATGAGCCCAGAGATGTCATACAAAGCTACAGCCTCAGCTGCCAATCTTCAGTTTAATACTTGGAGATGGGCTCCTGCTAAACTGCTGAATTCCCTAGGTGATCCTCCTGCTTCAGCCTCCTGGGATTGCAGGCATGTGCTACCATGCTTGGCTATTTGGTTAATTTTTAATGTTTAAACAAGCCTCAAATGAATAGAGAGTCATAGATTATACTTAAATCATATTTTGAAATTTTGAGTTTTATTATGTATAGCTTGAAAGTTATTTGTGAAAAAAATTGGTATAAAGCACAATTTTATTACCACTGCAGGTATTGTATTAAGAATGAAGAATGCTAGTTAACATCATTGTAGGATGTCTGTTTTTGAAGCAACTATTGGATTTATATTTTTCCATTTTCTACAGATTAAATACATTTTATCTAATATATTTTAAGATAATAATTAATCCTGAATTATTAATCTAATAGGCCAACAAATACCAGTAAAGAAACCAGAAGTTTCCAATTATATGAACTACAATCATTGTACAGGGTGTTACTGACCACGTGGATAGTGTCATTTTGAGAAAGTGGTGACAGTTAAGTATGATTCTAGTGCACAGTGGACTGAATTAAGTTGAAAATAAATGAATTTCTTTTTTGCTTTTGTGTTTAGTACAGAGTCTACAAGGTCTTACTACACAGATTGTACTCATAGTGATCCTTCCTGTTTTTTAGTCTCCCAAGAGCTGGGATTATATGTACGCACCACCACACCCAGTCTCATTTGCTGTCTTAACATGTCCAGGCATTGGGCTGCATGGCAGGCTGAGGATCAAATTCCCAGCCCCTGTGTCTGCCTAAGCAGGCATTTTAATCTGATGAGCTATCTGGCTAACCCTGAATGAATTTCTTGAAAAAGAAAAATATATACACAACCATGTGAGACATTTCACGCATTATTGCTAGACTGCATATTGTTTTGCATGGGCAATAATTTAAATGGAGGGTTAAAAATGTAAATAATCAGGTATGTGACAAAGTTGAAAGTTATAACTTTTAATCATGTACAATAATGTATTTAGGTGTTAAATAAATATTCCATGTTACTTGTCTTACATTACTCTTGCTAACTTAGAACCACTGAAATTGTGCTTCACTGAAACTCAAATAGTGAAGTGGTTTTAACCTTTGAAAGCATGAATAAAAGCCAACACTAACCTTTCTATCATTTTACTTTTTCACTATGAGGAGAACATTACTCAACGTGGAAAAGAATGATTTTCCTTTGGGCTTTTCCTCAGAGTTATATTTCTATTTTTCATTACAATGAAATTATGAAGGGCAAAGAGAGGTTGATGGAGCAACTCTACCCAATTCCTGTTTGCAGTTTCTCATATACAGAATTTATTATGAACTAAGAAAGCAAGATAATAACCTATTTTGTTTCAGTAGAAAATTTGTCAATGTTTTAATGAGGCTTATAACTATATATACTCAATTGGAATAGTGTAACATGTAAATTTTATTTGGAAAATGCAAGGAAGATTTGATTTTAAAAGGAAAAAATTCAAAACCTAAAGATTTAATTAAAAATACCAAGTGAATAAAAATTATGAGTGATGGTGAATATTAAACTAGATGAAAATTACAAACCTTTAATATGAAAACCTAAATTATATCACACTTGATTTGTTGAAAATAACAATGCTTATATAAATGAGCCAAACTTTTTTCATATGAAGTTCTTCCTAATATGTGGCATTTGAAATGTATTCCTTTGTTCATGATCGGTAAGGCTTAAGTTCAAAGATATGATTTAGTACATACTTTACAAGATATTTGGATTTAGGCTCAAACTTGCTTTCTCAATTTAGTGAATTTATAGACAGACATAGCTTTATCAAAAGTCATACAGATAAAATATAAGTAGCCAGGAGGTAAAGCATATGTAATTTGTTAATTTTTAAAGAAAACAAATCTCTAGATTCTGACATTTGTTTTGAAGACTAATTGACAAGTTTATTACCAATACTTGGAATGAAGGTAAATCATGCATTTTTCTCTTTTTCTGATATAAATCAACTTAAAATATATGCCTTGGAATGAGTTCAGTCAGGGAGCTATTTGAATTTTCTAAAACACATCAGGCAGTAATAGCCTAGAGGTGATGGGGACAGATGAAGATAAACATACATGATATGCTACATTAAAACTCAACAATCCCTGTGGAAGGAAAACAGTGTACTGATGGAGTCTGCAGTTGTGAGTATATCTTACGGGTGGGTTTCAATTTTATTTAAGCTGACCAGAGTAACTTGTTTGGGTATAATTTGGCCAAAAATTTGGAAAGTTGAAAAGGTGAGGATTTAACCATGAAGCCAGCTGATCAAGTTGGTCCAGAACACCACCACTCATGGTTGGATATGGAAAAGAATGAACAGAAAGACAGTACAGTGACTCGATTTGGATAAGAACTAAGACCATAGTGATCTGGCAAAGATTTGTGTAATTACAGAGTTTGCATTCTACCCAAAGTGAAGTGGAGTGCTAATGAAAAGTTTTGTAGAAAGGATGTTAAAGCTTACAGCCAGGTTTTAAATGAAAAGTATTATTACTGAGTGAAAAATCATGAGATCTTTAAGGGTCATTTCAGGTCCTATAATTGTGAGGATCTTGCTGTAACTCAGACTGAGAAAATGAAAATCATTGCAATCTGAACAAATATATCTACTTATTAAAATCTTAAACTATCTTTGAATAGGAGTCTGTCTTGTTTGCATGTGGACCAGTATGCAAAGATTTGTACAGGGCAATTACTTTAAGTTGCAACTTGGAGAAAACACATCTTCTCTGGAGGGACTCACATTTAAGAAGAAAATTGGATTTCATCTCCACATTTCAGTGTGAATTATTTGACATGAAGATTATATTAAATGATTTCACAGATAAGAAATTGGTAAACAGAAAAAATAAAGAGGATAATTTAGAAGGGCTTAATTCATAATCCTGATATTTCAAACTTCTTTTCCTTTTGTTCTTCCAAGATGTTTCTAAGAGTTAGGCTCACTGGGTGGAACAACAAATATAGTGATTAGGTACAGGTCAAGGTTTGCTTTACCTTCTCAAACTTGCATTGAAAACTAATATCCACATTACCACAATTTTGGAGGGGAGGTTTGTTCTTCTGTACAAATTACATTCAATACAATGTTATTTCCAAACACTTTTAGAGAACAGACCTTTATCTAAGTGCTCATTAGTCAAGATGTTTTTTGAAATTTGTGTGTTCTCTTTCCACATTTTTGGTAATCTCTTTTGACATGCAAACACTTCTCAATAAGAAGAGGTCCCAGTTTGTAATTCTTTCAACTATTACGCTTGTGATTAGATTTTTGTTCATGAACTCTTTGCCTACCCCTATCTCTTCAAGAGTCCCTCCTACTTTCTCTTTCAGGAGATTTAGTGTTTCAGTTTTAATGTTTAGATCTTTAATCCAATTTGACTTTAATTAGTGCATGATGATAGACCTGGTTCAAGTTTTAGTTTTCAGCATGGCATGTACAAAATTCTGCTCTCTAGATTTTATAAAGAACTAAAAAACATTATGGCTCAAAAATTTAAAGATACAATCCATAAATGGGTATCCAAGATGAACACACACTTCTCAGAGGACAAAATTAAAGAAAAAATAAATGTATGAAAAAATGCTCCTCATCACTAGCAATCTGTGAAATGCAAATTAAAAAAATACTGAGATAACATCCTACTCCAGGAAGAATGGCTATCATAAGGAAATCAACCAACAACAAATGTTGGAGAGGCTATGGAGGAAAAGGAAACTTTCTCCCCTGCTGGTGGGAAAGGAGTGTGGCACAACCATTATGGAAATCAGTGTGGAGACTCCTTAGAAAACTAGGACAGGAAATCCCATTCAAG
>NDGM011251391.1:1962-29003 GCA_002564305.1 Octomys mimax | reverse complement strand
AGAAAGAAAGAAAGAAAGAAAGAAAGAAAGAAAGAAAGAAAGAAAGAGAGAAAGAAAGAGAAAAGAAAGAAAAGGACAGGAAAAGAAGATAGCTTCTTCAGTAAAGAATGTTGAGAAAATTGGCTCTCTATATGCCAAAGACAAAACTAGACTCATGTGCATCACCAGGCACTAAATTAAAGTCAAATGAGTGAAAGAGCTAAATATTAAAAAAGAAATATTAAATCCACTGGAAGAGAAAGTAGGTAAAAATCTTGAAGTCATAGTTATAGACATAGAGTTCATGAACAAAACCAAACTACATAAGAAATGCTTCAAAGAATCAACAAATGGAACCTTGTCGTATTAAAAAGTTCTGTACATCAAAGGAAATTCCCAACAAAGTGAAAAGAAAGCCCAAAGATTGGGGTTAAAAAAAAACTGAGCAAAATACCAAATGCTAGAGGGGCTACAGAGAAAAAGAACTTTTCTCCACTGTTGGTGGGAGTGCAGACTGGTGCAATCACTGTAGATATCAGTATGGAGTTTCCTAAGAAAACTATAATTAGAGGTCCTATTTGACCCAGCTACTCCCCTTCTGGGTATCTTCTCAGAATAATTAAAAATATCATATAAAATATGTGCAACAATGTTTATAGCAGCACAATTTGTAATAGCTAGACCCTGAAACAAGCTTTATGCTCATCAACCGAGGAATGGATAAAAAGGATGTGGTAGAAAAGTTGGGAATAGAGAAGGATAAACTGGAAACTTTTATAGATAAATGGATGGAACTTGAAACCATACTTATTAGTGAAATAAATCAGACTCACATGTATAAACATCTTACTGTCTCCTTGGTGAGAAACTGAAAGAGTAAATAAGGTCTAAAATGTACAATATATATCAAATGGGAAGCAATTTTTAAAAATGAAAAATAAATTAGGATAGGGTAAAAGCAAAAGGAAGGATGGAAAAAAAGAAAAAATAAAGTTAATTACACTATTAGGATCTCTTAGTTCATACCAAAGGAAGGCTTGTGTGAATATCTTTTAGAGAATATTTATGCCCATATCTTTCATTCTGAATAACTATTTTAATGATAATACAATATATTAACTATTGTGATTCTCCTACTATTTTACTATAAAGTTTTGTTTTATGTTTTGTCCATAAAAAAGAAAGGACCTATAAAATTCTAAATAAGGGACGGCAAGATAGCTCAGCAGACTACAACCTGTTTAGGCAAGCACAGGGCCGGGGGTTTGATGCCTGGTGCCACATGCTGTGCCAACCCTGTCCCTGGGCACACTGAGACTGTGACCAAGTCCAGGTATGATAGCATGCACCTATAATCCCAGTATTGAGGAGGCTGAAAACAGGAGGATCACTACAAGTTCGAGCTGCATAGTAAGACCCTGCACAAAAACAAAACAAAAATCTAAATAGCTCACCAGTGGCAAAGAACGTGTCTGTTTGTACAAGATCAGTGTATGGCTCATACAGAAAAGAAAGACTGTGACTCAAGATAAACTCCCACCACACAGACTGAAGCATATTATGAGCTCAAGCATAATGCCCATCAGGAGAACACTGCACTTCCATTTGATAATTGTCAAGGAAAAATGTGAATTACAAGGTCAGAATATTTAGGCCAGCCTATTATCCTATGAATATACCACAATAGGATAAACAGGATATGAAGCTATTTCATAAAATAGTTCTAGCTATGCTGGATATTTAATTTATGATATAAGCTATAATATTCTCTGGAATGGCCCAGGAGAGCAAACTATTTTTGATTTCCATTTTATTGTTGAAAAATACAAAAATGAAAGTTTCTTAAAAGCAATTCCTAGAAGTAAATTAGAGGTCAGCAGAATACAACCACAGACAAAACAAGGAGGACACATGTAATGTTAACTTGAAGTCATGCAATGTGTATTTAAGGAGCTGAGAATGTGTTCTTGGGCTGCTGTGAAGCCATTAGAGGAAAATTCAATGCCACCAAGGTCACTGTGAAAGACAAATCCACCAACAGTAGCCAAAACAAAGTTAACCACCAAGTTTTAGTAAAAAAAATCATTACTGAAGTAGAGCGAAGGAGTGATGGTCAGATCACACTCTGACAGTGACTCATTCAGACTGGCCCAGGAGACAGGTGGCTACTCTGAAACGTGAGCCATCTTCAGAGCAACTTGCTTACAACCTATTTCTTCCTACAGTGGAACATCTGAATACAGGATCCCTTAGTGACACTGTTTTACAAAAAGAAGTATATGGATAGGAAGGACTCCATTCACCAACGCTAATTAAATAGGACACTAGGGATTAAATAATTCTCAGTAGCAAATTTGGCTACAAAATGTCATGATAGTTCAGACAGTTGTACACAGAAAATTGTATTCTTTCCTTTTTAAGTTCCCACAATAAATGCAGTTCCTTAATTGTATTGGATGTCCACACCAGCCAAATAAAACGTTCTTTGTAATTTATTTATAAAAAAATTTAATAGAAATCAATCTCAATTTGTTACTTTGTCAAAAGCTTTCTTTTCATTAAAACTTACTTATGGGCATCTATCCTTGCCCAATCATCTAGTGATTGAAATTTGAATAAAAAGATGATATATCTAAGGAAGCTGAGCATGCTGGTGCAAGTTATAGATAATATCTCAAAAGCAATACAGATTATAATATAGATATACACCCAGCTATGCCCTTTCTGGGTATTTTTTCAGAAGACTTGAAAATATCATAGCACAGTGATATATGTGCACCCATGTTTATAGCAGCACAATTGGTCATAGCTAAATCTTGGAAACAACCAAGGTGCCCTTCACCTGAGGAATGGATAAAAAAGATGTGGTACTTTTATATAATGGAATACTACCCAGCCATAAAGAAAGACACACGAGGCTTTTATAGGTAAATGGATGCCACTAGAGAAAGTGAAATAAATCAAACCTGAATGTATAAACATCCTATTGTCTCCTTAGTGTAAGAAACTGGCAGAGTAAACAAAATCCAACAAGTATAACAGATGTGGTGAAAGAGACAGAAGCCTCTCAAAAGGCAAAAACAACTGGGATGAGATAAAGGAGAAAAAAAAAGGAAGGAAATATATATATATATATAATACATATTATATATTATATTTATATTATATATGATAGTTAAGAGAACTGTGCTGCTAATTTCCATTGGTTTATTGAAAAGTTAATGTTGAATTTTTTCACCATTGTTTCATGCTTATATCTGGCAATTTTAATAACTAGTTTGAAGATAACAACATGTAATATGAGTGGACTAAAGCGCCTGCTTAGGCACAGTACACTGGTCAGGGTTTAATCCCCAGTATGTTATGACAGCCCCGCCCCCTAGGCATGCTGAGATACTGACTCAGACTGGTTGTGGTGGCGATCACCTATAATCCTGGCACTTGGTAGGCTGAACACTGGGGAATCACTATGAGTCTGATCTATGTAATGAGACTCGGTAGACCCTGTCCTAAATACACAAAAAAATTTCTCTTAAAATATGAAAACTACAAAAATAAAGATATATACCTTTCTTCCTATGTCTTTGACCATTATGAGATTTAATCAGGAGCTCAGTATAAATCTTAATATTATCATAATGAGTTCATTATAATCAGGCATCTTCTATAAGAAAGAGTTAACATTGTATGTTCCAAAGCAAACTGTGTATCATCTTTGCCATATGGGTTATGAAGCTGTGTTTTCTGACACCTCCTCCCTGCACCAAGGACCAGGCCTGAGCAAGTTTCTCCAGCTGGGAGGCCTGCTCTCTGTCCTTCTCTCTGTGTTCTGCCAGAGGCTGCAGCTAAATTCAACAGACTCAACATTCCCTGAAAGAACAATACAGCCTTCTTGTGATTAAGAAGTTAAGAAATAGTTGTGTTGGTTTAAAAATAAAATCAAATGCATGATAAAGTACATGTGTAGAGATTTATCTAGGAAAGATATTTAGAAGAGTAGTACACTCATAGTAAATACAGTATTTTTATTTTTTAATTTTTATAAAGTAGTTCTATGGTCTCTTCATTTCCATGTTCTCTTCCTCTACTTTGTACTTGTATTTTGCCTCCTACATAATCTTCTATTATGTGTCTACTCAGTAGCAAATTATTTTACTGGCAAACACAGGTTTTTAAGTAAGGCAGGAACCAGAGATATAGCTTAGTGGCATAGTGCCTACCTGGAAAGTGTAAGGTTCTGAGTTTGACTCCCATTACCAAAACATAAAAATAAAAAATAAAGTAAGGCAGAAGGCTTTCACTCTTTCTCTTACATGTGAGTTACTTGGGAAACAAAACTATACGATTCAGTCTACAGGTTTCTCCCAAGAATAGCCATGGAACATTAAAAGTTTGGTCTTTCTTGACAAAAAAATCTACCATTTATACTACACAGAAAAGGTGAAAACACAAATTCCTGAGACATTTTAGTAATTCTTACAACAAAAACAATAATTTGAAAGTGCAGGCCTCAATAAAAGTATCCTATATTATTGTCTGCATTATGCAAATAGTCTTCCATGAAATTTTGTGGACCAGGACAGAAAGGAAGAAAAGAAACAGGAGAGAAGGGAAAGGAAAGGAAGTGAAGGGAAGGAAAGGGAAAAGAAGGGAAAGAGAAGGGAAAAGTAAGGGAAGCGGAAAGAAAAGGACATTGCATTCTGGATGGATCCCTAAGACCACAGTATAACCCAAACTGGTTAAGAATCTTTCACAAAGAAAAGAACAAATAGGGTCCAGTATGCTACATTCATCACTGGTCTCCATTGGAGACTAATGGACTGATTAGAATAAAATATTTCTCAAAGATAGCTACTATCCTTCTTAAATCTAAAAGGGGTTATTCAGCTTTTATTATAATTTAGTCATTCAGCATATAAGGAATGAAGAATCATAAAATACATGATGGTAGTATTTATGACATATTCACTGACACTTGTGTGTAAAGCAGGGTTTTGTTTGTCTCCAGATTCCTTTCTGAATAATGTAGTGATATCATAGATTTCCTCAAATTCTAAGCACAAAGAGAATCTCTGTGAAAGTAAGATGAGAGACATTTTCTGATTATTATAAATATAGCCAAATTTTCTAAAAGAAAATTATGAATTACATTAAAATTAGACCATTAGTCCTGGGTCAAAAAAATTACATAAAACACTTATTTTTAATGCAAATACAATTCTCCACTGTAAAATTTCTTTTGGGAGGATTTATTATCTAGCCAAAAATGTCTCAATAAAAGAATCTCAGAACAATATTACAAAGGATATAAAGAACTTGAAGACAAAATACACAAGAGTCCATTAGGAGCTGCTGCTTGAGGGCTCCTTCCTCCCATTCTTGCTTCTTCCCATGGACATTTCTTTCACTGCATCCCAGTTGCGCCCACTTCCAAGTGCTTTTTCTTTTCTCCTCCTCTCTTTACCTCCAGACTATTACGAATTACAAAACAGTTGTTCAGCAACTAATTCTTGAGTACCTAGGATCTTTGTAGCAAAATAAATATGTCAAGCATGATTTATTATCATGCTTCCCAAACCACTGGCCCCTTCTCTTTTCCTAGCTGTGTTGGACCAGGATCTCTGAGTAATCATAAAGAAGAAAACACAGGGAATATGTTAAAAAGTATCTGTATAATGGTTTAATAAATGTGTAGAGTTAATAATATACATTTCAATATACATACTGGAACTTCTCTTCCTTTCTTTGGCATTTCAATTAATTAAATAGATGTAACCTTAAAAACATTAAAGGAAGAAGAAAAAAAAAACTCTTTCTAGGGTTACTTTTTCTCCAGTGAGAGCAGGGTCTGAAACCCAAAAGATTTTTTTTCTCATTTCTTTACTTTTTTTCTCTTCTGTACTCATAAGGAACATCATCCTTCCAATGAAGATGATACTAATAACCAACACACTTTTGAGTCCCTATCTTGCATCTAACATCACTTCTTGTCTCATATATTCCAAAATTTCAATGTGTTCCCAAAATTTCCTGGGTTGGAAACTTAAAATCCAATGCAACACTGTTGAGAAGTACTAAATTTAAAAGGAGATTAGCTTATCAGAGTTCTACCTTTATGATTCAATAATAACCCTTATCGTGGGAGTAGGTTAATTGGCATGGGAGTATTTTTCTGATAAAAGGTGGGGACCCTTCCCCTTTCTTGCAGGCACATGCACATGTGTGCATACATCCCTGAACCATGCAATGACACTGCCTTTGCCACATGCAGTTCCCCCAACCTTAAATAGCCTCTGAGACTGTAAAGAACACATCCATGTAGACACACCCGGAGGTGAGCTACACCTGCGCACTGAGTGTTCCTTACCCACGCTGATGCGTTAGCTGTGGTATTCACCAGACCTGAGTAAGTCCACTGTGCCAACAGACTGCACTTTACCTTCTCATCTGCTGAGTGATACCTTAGCTGCTTCCATATTTTGAGCTATGAGTAAAGTTGCTATAAAAAAGTGTGTTAAAAAAATAGATCTGTATAAATTACTCAGCTCAGGTACTATATTAAGACAGCCAAAACAGAGTAAGACAGTCTGATTTCTAAGCTTTTATAGGACTCCACTGAACTCTCCTCCCACAGCTTTTTTTTTTCCTCTCTGCCCATTGTCAGAATAACTGGAACATCTCAGAATGATATCCCGGGTGCTTTTAATTCCCTACATAATCACATGCAATCCCCAGTGTTTGATTGTCACCTATTGCAAATAACTTCCAAATCTGGGTCTCCTTTCTGGACCCTCAGAACATGTCACAAAGCCCACTTAATCAAAATGTCTATTTCTGGCTTTTCAGAAAATCCTAACTCAATATGCTCAAATCTGGAGGCATTTGTTGGGATGCCGCGGTGACTTATTTCAGCGAGGGCATCACAAAGTGCTATGCTGCTCAAGGCACAAACAGGAAACCACCTTTCCTCTCCTTACTCCACCTTTATCCTCCACCTACCTAGTCAATAGCACTGCCCTGAAGTCTCTCCATGACTCAGTAGGTGTGTAATCTTTGATACTTCTTTGAATCTCCATGATGACCATTCTGTGGAACCCATCAGATATTTTTTGGACTGTGGAGATGAATTAAAAAAGTTTTTCCAATGCAAATCTGAGAGTGTCGTTCCCAAACGAACTTCTATAGCTTCTTTCTGCCAAAACTGTTCCTGCTAAAACCCTATCACAGCTCCATCTTAATATAATCTGTATGTAGCCCTCCAACTTGTTATTCAGCATTCTTTTGTCTGCTTGCCCTGTGCACCCCAGTTTATTACTCTCCCTAGGGTCACTCTCCATGATGGGTGTCCCCTTCATCCAAAGTGCTCCCTCCATAGAGTAGTTCTTTCCTTTCCTTGTGCTCTTTCCTTAATTGTACCCTGCTTTGTGGCTAACCTTCGCTGTTTTTTTGGATGGGAATCAAAACCAAAACCTACTGCATGCTATGGAATCACTCTTAACACCGAGCCACATTCCCAGCCCAAGGTCTTATCTTAAAAGTCTTCTCAAGGAGGCTTCCTTGAAATGAGTGCAATAAATCACTTTTATAGCTCTAGCTGTAAGTATTATATGATTTTTATATATTATAAGTACATTTAACATAAAATTCTAGACCATAAGTAAGTACCATAATATTTTCTAATGAAGATTAAATGTAAATAAAACAAGTTGGTTACCTACTTTATCTTCTCCATGCCAGAAGATCATTTTCATGATATTTTGAAATTTGGGCATTCCTAGATTTATCATATATAAGCAATCTCACAAGAGAGAAGAGAAAGTTTCTAAGCTTTTCCTCCACACTTTTCTATTTCTCTAGCTGCAGCTATGGTGTAGAAATTCAGGAGACCCCCATCCATGTGATACAGCTTTGGCAAGACATGAATTTTTGACTCCTCCTAGTTCTCCTTCTAAGATGATAAATTGCTCCCCCCTTAAAGTCAAATATAATAGATAGAAGGCTTTCATTTGCCCTCAATCCCACAATGCCCTTGACTAGGGAACCCTGAGATGCAAGCCCAACATACAGAGAAGTGAATGAACTACATACAACACTGTATATTGGCTCCATTTTTGTATCATTGCACCTTGAAGTCCTCAGAACAGCCCAGAGATTGCAATAAGATCTGGCATCTTCCTTAGGGAAATAAAATCCATTTTGTCATAAACTGAGCAACATTTCTTAGGCTTTGGTGAAAAGTGCTTCCTCGGGGGTCATTTTTGACACTATATCAAATAAGCCTTCTGTTGATGTTATCTTCTCCTAAGCAGCCAGTCTTGGTTAACTTCTCCATAGGATTGTGCTTTGTTTTGTTTTTTGTTTTGCTTGGTATCTGTTCTTAATGAACTTTCTCTTTTACCACTGTTTGTTACTGTTATTATTATTTTGGCTTGCTTTTTAAAAAAGATCGCATTCAGGGGCTGGGGAGATAGCTCAAAGGAATAGGTGCTTCCCTGGCAAGCGCAAAGGCCCGAGTTCAATCCCTGGTTCCACCANAAAAAAAAAAAAAAAAAAAAAAAAATCACATTCAAAAGTATGGTATTGTTAATAATTCATGAGAAATGCATTATTTTAATAGAATTACTAAATTCATCTTATTAGTCATTTGAAATAGCCACTGTGCTAAATATTAATAGGACATTGAATGAAGCAGACTATCAACCATACTCTTCACATGTGAAGCTGGCAATAGAGTGGGGGAGCCTAGGAAATAAGAACGCACAACGGCACAAATTCTCCAATATTTGTAAACATATTAAGGAAATAAACATGATGAAATGCTACAGGCAAGAGGTGGAGGTTTATTTAGATAGGGTAGCAAAGCTTAAACTTGTCATTCTAGCTGACAGCTAAAGGACTAGAAGTCGGCAAGGGTAAGTGGTGGAGCGGGGAGCAGTTCTGCACACTGGGAACAGTAAACGATAAGACTCATACTTGGGCACAGCTCTTGGCTTATTACCTAAACTCAATGGAAAAACATCCTCAATTGCATAAACAGGAGAGTCAGAAGTCAAGCTGACGCTGCAAAGGTAAAGAGAAAGCATTCCACAGCACCTAAGTGGTTAAGGCAAAGAATTTGGATTTAATCCTAGGTATAATGAGAAGCTACTGGGGCCTGAAACAGGGATAACTTGGTGTGGTAATAATATCAAGTGGTATATATTTTAATGGGGTCATGTACGATGGTGCATGAGGAACAGATTTCTGGTATAGAGTGGGAGGGCAAAGCAAAGCAACCAGTTGGGAGATTATCTTTGGAGTTCAGAAGAAAAATGATAGTACACTAAGAAGGTGGCAGTGGAGAGAGAATAGAGAAGAAAACTTCAGGATGCAATACGCAAATGGGATTTGGTAATAGATTTTAATGCAATTATGCATATTTATAAGAACATCTGACTACTATTAATCTATACAAACAGTCATGACTTAACTTCACATTGTGATTATAATGGGTATAATCAGTTGGATGGATGATACTAATTTAAAGTAAAGAATAATCTAGAGGAAATATTGAAAATACATCCATAATGAGGGTTCTTTTAAAGAAATGTTGTACACCTTTTCAGTTGAATAACCCTTTTACAGTCATTAGTTACATAGTAAGAGATTATAAATTCTCTATGATATATGTGATTATTATACCTAAAATATATTGTACCTAAAATATATCAATAAAATCTGATTGGAAACGGAAAAAATGGACAATATAAAAATGAAAACATGATTTTAGTTTATTTTGCTTTGTTTTAAATAGAATTCTATATATTTAGCATTAAACAGTTTTAACATACCCACATTTAAAGCTTTGAACTAAAAGAAAATATATGTTTGTGTATGTGTGCCTGCCACGTTTATATCTCTACTTAAGTCTGTCTGTTTGCCTGTCTCTCGCTCTCTATCTGTCTGTCTGTCTGTCTGTCTCTCTCTCTCTCTCTCTGTCTCAATATAGATATTCCACAAATATGAAAAAATACTTAAGAAAACATCAGTGGTGCTTAGAAAACAAAGGAATAGGAGAAGAACAACTATGGGATTAGCTACAAATTTAACCAAGGAACAGAGAAGGCAATCTGAAATATCACATTTGAAAGTAGCAACCCAAAAGTATACATAGTATACTTAATTCCTTCAGATGCTTCCAAGAAATGTTTATATCTGATTGCAACTGAAGAAAGTTAAGTATCCAGGGTGAATAATGGTTGTGGTCACTTTGCACTATTTTCTGAAGTCTATTTGGATCTGGTGAGTAAGGAATACTGGGAGAAGGGCCAGACAGATAGCTCAGTGGACTAAAGCACCTGCTTAGGCAGCCACAGGAACAGGGATTTGATCCCTGGAGTGCCTGGCCCTGGAGTGGCTTGCCAGCCCCGCCCCGGGGCACTCTGAGATGGGCATGGTGTCACGCGCCTGTAATCCTAGTGCTTGAGATGCTGAAAACAGGAGGATCAGGATGAGTCTAATCTGTGTAGTGAGACCCTGTACACCATGTAGAAAATACATTTAAAAAAGAAAATAAAGAAATACTGGGAGAAAGCACTAAAGGCTAAGAACAGTCTGCTTTCTGAAATAGGAAAAATGGTTAAGTAGTATAAAATCACATTCTATAATAGATTTCTTAGGGTTGGGCAGATAGCTCAGCAGAAGGAGTGCCCGGCAAGTACAGGGTCCTGTGTTCAATCCCTGGTACTGCAAAGGAAAAAAAAAAGAATGAGTATAATGGATTTCTTATGGGTTTATTCTTAAACTCTGCTGGACTTTGAAACCAATGTTTGTTTTGAAATTAAATTTTTAACTTCATACATGGCAACTTTATTTCAATTGATCAAGTTTAATGAAGAACAGTCTGTTTGCCAAAACACCAGGTAGACAGAGTTGTATAAGAAGAATCAAGATATATCAAATATAGGTACATATTACATATGTTTCATTATGTATATCTAAAATGTGCCAATCAAAATTAATCAAAATAAAATGATATATACACATATACTCTCACAGGTTCATGGACTATGAAAACGTAGCAATGAGAAGAGAAGTACAGACATTGAAGAGAGACATTAAGGAGAACAGGAATGATGCAAAGACCACAGTTATCATAGGACTCCCCAATGCTGACAGTATAAGGTGTCCTCCTCTTCTGCCCCTTTCATTGGGACATTTCTCTTCATCCTTCACTTATTTCCCGTGGGCAAGTTTATCAACCCCCTAGCTTGCTTCAGCTACCAAGTATACCAGAGATAACGAAATGTGTATCTCCAACCCTCATCTTGAACCCCAAGCTAGCTTCAGTCCTTAACCATGGAGGTTTTCTATAAATGACCCTTTCATAGCCGAGTAAGGTAGAAATTAATATTACAATATTACAGGTTGAGTGCGGTCTGTCTCACATTGAATCCACATTGCGATTTTGCTATAGAAATTACTCCTCACAAAGGGCCTCACTAGCCACACACTGGGATTGCTCCTTCCCTTAAAATCCACTTCTCTCTAAGAAAACTCTCTGAACCTCCTCTATTGGTTCACAAATTCACTCCTTCATGTTGTGAGACCACAAACGTTGCACATCTGACACCTGTAAGGAGGTTATTTCCCCCCTATCAACCCAAGTCACTAACATCTAATATATCCACAGAAATTCACTATACTCCATTGCTCAAACCTCTACTGCTTTCTGATTCGTAGTTAAGCCATTGCCATATGCCAAATTAATAGCTAAACTCGAAATGTCTGGATTAGCTTTCACATCTCATCATTCAAGAGTCAGCTCTAACAACAGCTCATCTAAAATTTTTATCAACCTCCTCGACCTATCAACCTCCTTCCAGGTACATGAATAATATAATGCTGTTAAAATGTCTTTATTGTAACATTTATACCACCGTGTTATGGGGGCTTATTTTTGCCATATTATTTGACAAGAAACTAAGATTTGGTAGAGGGCAAGAAATAGGTGAACAGATTTTTCACATCAGATAAACTAATATTGGATCTTTCCTATACATAAGTTCTCAATAATTACTCTGCAAATTTATTTATTTATAGCCCTTGACTCCATTTAACAGAGAATAATCCAGTTCATACTGAAATGCAGCTCTAAACTGACATTTTAAATACACAGCATTAACTGTACATATATTTATAATCTCACCCAGAAATACTCAGAAGATGAAAATGTACCACAGAAGTGAATATTAGATGAGTGACTTTAGCGCTGCAGCTGAGATTATTTATGCTTCACGAATTATGAATGACGTGGTGTAATGGCACACAGTATAGATTCATGTAATTGCCATGTGCATGTGAGAACAGGGGAAAAGAGTGGTACACATCTGTGTTATTAAAACACTGTCTAGGGTTTAAAACATGTATTTTCATACTTCGCGGGATCTTTAGGTAGCAATCTGCTGCTTCCATATTTTGTCTACACTGGCTGGATTTTCTGCATTTTTTTTCCTCTTGTGTCAGAGGCCAATTTAAGTCCTTAGCTCTGGGAACATGATCACATGTTTGTTATAATTTATCATTTCATCACTTACTTCAAAGAGAAATTTTGTTTGTACTACTATCCTACCAAGTTCCCAGGCAAGGCTGTGTTCAGCAACCATGGCTAAGTAAAAACTAGAAAAACAATGAGTCAATTTGATAGATATACAGACTATATGTGTAACACAGAACCTGCCAAGAGGTTCAAGAAAGGACTCAGAACCAAACATCTATCATCGGATAGCTCCCAAGTAAGCAAATTACAAATCTTAGCATACAACTTTTTAAATTCCCTACACTTACAATTTGTACCAAGTGTAAAATGAACTGGTGAATTTTCCCACAGAATAAGTGACTTATTTAAGCTTTGATGTTTTTCATAAAAACAAAGTGGAAGCAAGCTAACACTTTACAAAGAGAGTTATACGTATGACTTTTTATTTTTTCACTCACTCTGATTTTTTTTTAATTTACAGAAAACAGTAAAACAAAATTTCATAACAATATAATAGGAGCATAACAATAGTTAACACATTGCCTATTATTATCTTTAAAGCAGATGCTCACTTTGACTTCTTATGTCCTGTTCTGGAAGTGACCACAAGCATACAAATCTAGAGTACTCAGAAGTGGTGAAACAAAGAAAAGACCATGGAGATGTTTAAAGTTGAGTTACTAAAACAAAGAAAACAGGGGCAGAAATACCTATATTCTTGGTTTATAATTTGAAGAAGCTTTAGGAAACAAGTTTATATTGATTACTGTGAGTATTTTACAATGTCTCAAATATAAAATTGATCCTAAATATCTGAATTCTGATTCTAAAATAAAATAAGCAACACTCACAGATCTAATATGATCATGGCCCAATAATGATGAGGAAAGTTATATAATCCATAAACTAAATTTTAAGCCCTAACATTCTCTCTTATTCTCCCTACTCTTCCACCTCCAGTACTAAGGACTGAACCCAGAGCTGCCTCTCTGACTCTTTTTTGTTTTATTTTGAGACAATCTCACTAAGTCACTAAATTGCTCAGACTGGCTGGAATCTGCAATCCTCTTGCCTCCCTCACACAGGGTCATCTAACATTCTTTAAAATGGGATACAATACTGCATTAAAGGACACCATAGAGAGAAATGAAATGATAGGCTAGGCCGTATCAAGGGACGACACATTAGCTACTGCACTTCCAGGACACCAGGCCAAAGCCCAGAAAGCCCTGTCCACAGGGATGAGGCCTATAGGTCAGGTGACCAGGATCTCGATATGAACATAATCAACTGGGCATTGTAATCCTTGAAGGCAAGATGATAAACTGTTCCATAAAGAGTAATATTTAGCTATTATTTCCAATGCTGCAATAAGGAATACAAAACACAGGTTAGCATAATGCCTTTCTACTGTGCTTTAAGAAGAAGGAAAATCAATTGCAGAAATGCAAAAAGTTACTGATGAGATTCTGGGTCTTGCTGCTGTGAGCAAGATCATTCAGTACCTGTCACTCTGTACAGAAACTGGCACTGGCACAGCTTTAAAAAGTCACAGGGGAAAGTTAGAGCAGTTTCCTTTCATCCTGCGTAATCATTTTATGAACTGTGCTACTGGCCCTGGTGCCTCACCTAGATGTCCAAATAATCTGGAACATCCTCTACATTTAAGGCAGATAAAGCAGAGAAGACTATAGTGTGAAATCAGAGGGGGTGAGGAACTGCCTTCCCCTTTTAAGAGCGGCATCAATTAAGCCCAGGGGAGGGGGGTACAGTTTACTAGTTAATTAGTCCAGGGATATGGTTCTTTCATGTGTAATTCAGAACAGGAACACCTGGTGTGCAGCTCTTCAAAGCGCAAGGGGGGACAGGGAAGCTAAACAATGCAAGAGAGGTCACAACAGAAAGCAACAGCACAAGAACAAAAACTGTTTCCATGTGACCTTCACCCTGCTGTAAATAAAATGAGATTCCCAAGGGGCTACTCCCCCACTGGTCCAGGGAGAACAAACAGCTCCTGGCCCTCTCAGGGAGTTCTAAAAAGACATGGTGTTAACTAATTGTTTTATAACCCAATTAAAAAGAAAACAGAGAGCCAGGGAAATGCAAATAGGGATATAATGATTATAATCACATCCTGATATATAGCTCACACCAAAAATATTGACATGCTCTCTCTCTCTGCTGTGTGACCTGGACTGCCCAGGTAACATTCCACAGAATTAGGAAGGGAGGTGTCTGGGACAAATTACCTTGTTCTACTAAATCGGAAATTGAGCAGTTTGTTAATGGAACACCTGTCCTTGTGAATTTTAAACTGGTGAGGTAACTTTTTTGAATTTTTTAAGTGTGTGTCACTTCTAAGCATTCTAGTTGTAGACAGATTGATTAATGCAGAAAAACAAAATTAATTCTTAAGGTAGATCACTACTAGTCCGATCTAGTAGTGAGACCCTGAATTCCCTATAGACCGTTCCCTAAAATATTAAAAAAAATTAATGTTTAAATAGAATTATACAATATAATTTAAGCCATGGTGTCCATGTCAGAAGGCATAAAAGGATGCAGCAAATTTTAAAATCCACTGCCACAAGAAATTCTGCAACACAGAATTCTGTGTCTGAAGATATGAAAAGAAATCTACCATAAAAAGTTTTAATGTAAAAATCACAGGGTCAGGGTCAAAAGAAAATGGCTTATCAATTTTTAGCATTGGTTATACTTTTTCTGCCTTAGGGAACACTTGCCACACACAAATGCACAACTAGATAAAAACAATAGCATAGACCAAGAAAAACACGGGATTCTAAATCATTAAAACAAAGGCATTTAAGAGAGGGTGATGAGCCAAAAGTAAGAAATCATGAAAATGTTCTTCACACATCTCTTAAGAATGAACAATGAACTGGAGATGAATAAAAATACAGAATTATCTGGTGGTACAAGGAAAGATCAAAGTGAAAGAGTTTAAATGGGACTTACGTGTGTGTGAAGATTCACTTTAAAACACCGAGTAGAAGGACAATAATATTCTTTCAATAAGTCAGAATTATTTGCTTCACAATCTAGCTATTTTAGTAATCCAAAAAAGCATTCTCTATTTTTAAAATCTTTTTATGTTTGGTTGTGTGTTTGTTTGTTTGCTTACCAAGAGATCTTGCTTTGGTGGCCCACAGGGCCCCGTACTTCTAGATTTAGAAGATCTTCTTACTTTGCTCCCAAATTAGCTGGGCCTATAGGTGCATGCCACGCTGTGCGTGTCTATATATTTTTCAATTTGCTCATTTACTAATAAAGGAAGTCTGTCCAGAAGTGATAGAATGAACATCATCTTGGACTGAAAAGAATCAAAAGTAGCCTTGTTATGAATGAGGCTGGGAGGACAGACACAGGAAAGACCAAATGCAAAAAGAGGCAGAGAGAAAGAAAGAAAACACTGTTTCCGCAAGGCCTAGCAGCAGCTGCAGAATGCCTTAAAATCTCCCTCAGTTTTTCCAGTGTCACCTCAGACCTACTTTGTTATTTTCTTTTCTGATGGGAATTTCCAATTGCTGCTGAACTGCCTGGCTTTCTGCGATAATGCAGTACCTGAGATAATCAACTTGTAAAGACAAAAGGTTCATTTCCATTCTTATATTCAGCTCCTGATTGATTGGCCTGCATGCTTTGTGTCTGTGGATGGGCAGTACTTAGTGGTATAGTACATAGCAAGCATAATCACTTAGGTCACCAGTTAGGAGGAACAAAAAGAAAAAGAGGATGAGGCCAAGGGGTGAGAGCGCCCTTCCAGGGCACATTCCCAATTACTCAAGGCCTCAGACAAAGCCCTTTCTGCAGATTCTACTGCTCTCAATGGCCCCACCCTGGGAAACTTACCTGGGAACCATTAGCCTCAGGGAGACTTGAGATCTAAATTACAGCACCTTTCAGCTTCAAAAATGATAGCACCCAATCCCTAGTTAGTTCCCACTCTCTAAGCGTTCCTCAAACAGCGAACAATCCCACACTAATCCCTGCTCTGGGACCCTTCTCAGAATCCTGCAGCAGGAAGCCAGCCTCACAAGCATTGGTCCTGACCCACTACAGCCTTATTTGTACGTATGCATGATGCGACACAGTTGGTGCTCTGTGAAAACAAGGTGCATTTCTCATTCTTCTGAAGTCCTACTACCCTACAGATAAATAACACAAGTAAATATAGGTATTATTAATTCTAACAAGAAGAATAGAACAAAATACTGTAGAAGCCCAGCAAGCAGAGAAATGGCTATCGGGATGAGATATGGAAGAGTTATTGTTTCAACAAGCCGAATATGGATTAGATATTAAAAGAGATTTCAGACTCCCTAGAAACAAGCCATCCAAATGAAAGATGAACAAGAACCAAGATGGAGACAGTGGGGAACCAGCAGGGACCCTGAACTGCAAAGCAAAATGTACACTGGAAAGTACTGTGCAGTCAACCTGAAGTGTAAGACTAAAATGAATATCTTTGATTTGAGAGATGCTATGGAACCACTAAATGTTTTAGAATAAGCCTATGATTCCATCAGTGCTATCCTGTAGAGCATCTTCTCCTAGAGAGACTGAGAAGACAGCAGGTCATTTTGAATAGCCTCCTTGGAAGTTAACTAGGGCTTGAAGTGCAGTGGAAGGAAAGAACCTAAGAGACTCCATAGCAAAAGCAGCAGAAAATGATGACAGAGAAGATACCTGCAGCAAAAGGTGAGGAGTCCATGTAGCTATGAGACCCAAAAGCCATCGAAGGCAGTGGGAGATTGGGAGTGGAGAGAAGAATGGTAGAGCCTGGGTCGACACAGCACTCCAATCCAATCCACAGCAGGCCAGATTCCCTTTCTGTCTCTGTTCAACTTTTAATAGCTATCCTGGAGAGTGAGTGATGTTTTCCCCTACAGGAAGTGAGTGTCTCATGGTAAAAGCTGGGTTCAAGGGCTATTTTCAGACAATGCTATGTGGATGAAGCAATTATTTAACTTCCCTAACCTTAAAGGTATTCCTAAGGACAAAGAGGATTATAACAGCACTTGCCTAATAGAGGTGATCTGTTGGCTGAGCTAAATCATTGAGCACATGGATTGGCTGAGTGCTGCTATTGTTCCAGTGCCTTTCAGACCTAGAGCAGTTAGACTGGGGCAAGAAGAACAGTAGTTATTGATCAGGGTAATATTCTGGCTCTGTCCAAGCATAACAAACAGTTGTGATTTTTCCACCCTTTCAAAAATATTTAACATCTAATTCTTATTTTAGCAACGGCTCTTGTTGCTTTTTAAAAATTCATTTATTAGGGGGAATGTGTTGCTTTCTGTCTTTATCTCATACCTTCAGACTGGATTGAGAGTCTGTGTTATTCTAATCCAAGAAAGAAAGTCAGAATTTTAGGAAGTCTATGGTGGTCTATATCCTTTTAAAGTTGTTCTCACTCAAAATCTTAACCTGTACTCCACAAATAACATCCAGTTGGGTCAAAATTAGATATTTGTGAAGTGCAGGATAATAAAGGTAAGAAGATTAAAAAAAAATTGCCTAGAAAAACAGTTCTTGAAAATGGAGTACTTTTTACATTGTCAGTGTCTGGCAACTACATAGGATCAAATCCAACAGCAATCACAGAGATGCACACCTTACAGGTTAGAGTGGTCTGGCACGTGGCATCTGGGATGAAAGGCAAAGAATCAGGCAGCTAAAAGAGCCAGCAAGGACTATGTGCCTAATGGAATGCAATCTCCAAGATATGGGGATGGCAGAGCTCTGGCTTTCGTGAAAAAGTACTATGGGACATATAGCTCTTGAGGGATGCCTTGCCACTGCAAACAACATTAGCCTAAGTTCAGGTATCCCAACTCAAGAGAACAGAGACTTATCCCCTTGGTCATTAGCGGTTCATCCCTGGGTTTTGCTGAAAAGGTCCAGAGCAAAAAAAAGTACCGTACTGGCTTTGACAATTAAACATTTCTCATGTTCATCTGCTAGCACTTTCTTGCATTGTAGCTTATATTTATTTTGCAAAGACTAGCTTGACGCTACACACAGAGATATGACACCACTCCTCTCCAGGCTGGCCTGTCAATCAACACACAATCTCTTCACATACAGCATGCTCCATATTTTCTTTGCTAACATAGCCAGTAGTGTTTTGGTTTAGTGATACATTAAGTTAATGCTGCTTGTTTCATAAACACTTACACATCAAATCTAAAGGATCCCAGAACAGTGGGCAGAGATTAGAGAAGCATTTGTGGGTGGAAACAGGGTGGAGGTTGGAGGCAAGGAAACATGTTTGCAGGGCAGGGGGAAAGAAAAAAAAAATATATATATATATATATATACTTTCATTTAATCATATTTAGTCTTAAAACTTTAAAACTATAGGTCTAAAATTCTACTCTTACAAAATGACCTTCTATTCTGAGTATATGCAGGTGAAAGAGCACATAATAGTAGGTACACTTAAGGGCCATAAAAATTTGTCAGGCCAATTTCAACTACTATGTACATCTACAGGATGATCCAACAGATATCACCCCATTTCAAAAATTGCTGTAGGATGTTCCTGCTATTGTAACTGTATGTGTCCCAGACAACATAATAGATTATACTTCCACTCCTTAAAGAGCACCCTGATAATATGCAAGGCTAAAATGTCAGAAGCTATTAGAAACTCTCAGATGCACAATATATCTCCATCCCTGAGTTTTCCCCTTACACTGCGAAACACCAGACAACAGGCATGCAAACTGCTCAGCTGCAACTGTTCCAAGTCGAATAATTACAACTTGTCAGAAAGAATTAATTTTCCCATTTCTCATAAAGATGTGTAAAAATTACCATGTTATTATACACTGACACTCTCTGGAGGCAGACACAAAATTTAATTTTGAATTCTTTCCGCATATTAAATTAAATCCATAAATAAGAGTTTAGGCATTCACTCGGAAGCATATGTTCATTGGGAGCGAAAGCCAACACGAGCCCGGCTGTAATGGCTGTTG
Source organism: Octomys mimax (assembly GCA_002564305.1). Lineage (NCBI taxonomy): Eukaryota > Metazoa > Chordata > Mammalia > Rodentia > Octodontidae > Octomys > Octomys mimax. Next base: position 9,500 of record NDGM011251391.1, on the reverse strand, counting down.
TAATGTTTTAATAGCTCGCTTCTTCTAAGCACCAATAAATTTACATGATCATAACAGTCGTGGGCATACAAGAAGCCCATTACTGTCTGGGCACAGGCAGCAGCGTTAACAGGATGGAAAAATGGAAAAAGGAGAAAAAACTCTTAAATAAAATTAGGCAACTGCACTTGTCAGCTGCTCCATGATTGAATTTTTAATATTGTGGTCAATTGGTCAAAACAAATAATGAGATAAAATATTTTAATGTATTTAGTACACGTTTCTCTGGTTAGCCCACAAAATAGTTTTTTGTTTGTTAATCTTTCAAAATCCGGACCGATTCAGTCTTGCTATTTTAAACAGGGTTATTTTTAAAGACACACATTGCCATTTTTAATCTCTGAGAGGACGTGTGCTCTCTGTGTGCTCATATTCGGTATTGGAACACTTCGTATTCTGCTCAGTGGGTGACTCCTGCGAGCCCATGGAGCATTGCCTGAAGAAAATTGTAGGAAGCACGTGCCCAGGCTGGGTCCCCACAAGTATCTAGGACACAGCAGCACCTACCTGTCTGCTCTTGGCCTGGAATGCTGCCCTGTGGAATCCCAAATGAATACAGTATACACCCTGAAATCAGAATCTACAGTGAACAGAAGGCTTGAAAGCCTTCAGACCATGATCAAGAGGAGATGGATTTCAATTGTTAGGCAGCATTTTCTGAATACACAGCTCACTACTGAGCCTCTGTGAGGAATTCACCAGGTTGTGAAAACAAAGCACCACAGAGATGCGATGTACAGAGATGCGATGTCATGGCTCACGTTACTGAAGTGTTTCTCCAGGGTAGAAGTCCAATGCTAAGTTGGACTGGTAAAGCAGGTCAGTTGTTAGTGGATGCGCTTCTGCTCCAGTCACTGATCTAAGTGAGGGGACGGGGGCAGTGTGGGTGCAAGAGGAGGGAAAGGAGAGGGAGGCAGTATTTAGAGAAAGATCATGTGACCAGGCTATGTGCACAGGGCAACCGTTCTTCATTACAGGTATGATGACTGATGCACTCTTAGAAAAGCGATATGAACAAAAGATGTGAATGTTTTTCAAAAATCTTTTTTTTTTTAAAGGACAGGTTGATTTGACCATGGGATTCCACAGTTAAAGACTACATAAATAAAGGACATAAATATTTTAAAAATTGTTTTTCTTAAAAAGTAACATGAAAGATGGATTTGACCATTATTCTTCCCTGTAGGTAAAGGGAAAGAATGACTGAGATGAGGGAAAGAAGAAAAGAAAAAAGAAGAACAGAGGAAAAAATATATATACATACACACACAAAATAGACAAGATAATCATACTACTAATTTATATAGGTTTATTAAAAGGAACAGTTAATGTTTAATTTTTGACCAATTTTTCATGCTTATATCTGGTAGTACAAGCAACTACTTTGAAGACAACAATATGCCAGATAGCAAATATTGTTGAATTCCTAACATCTTATTTTTAAGAGTTCTGTATCATTTCTAATTTTCTATTACTTTTTATTCTCTTTAAAATAAAAAAGACTATAGTTCCTCAGATAACCTTACCTCTGATTTCTCTCAATTGAGAAATAAATGCCACCTTGAAATCCTGACCTATCTTATGCATATTTCAAATTAACAATGTCAAAAGTTTGAGACTTCTCAGTTTAGAATAAAAGATTAAACACAGTAATCTGCATGACAAAGACCTGACATCTTTCCTTTTGAGAATGGATTATAGGATCTTCCAAACAACGTATGTATTTACTCCTAAATAATCTACAATTCTTTTTTTGTTATTTATCTAATAGAAAGTCAGGATAACACTTCTACTTTTCCCATCACCTCCAACAACTCTTTTAAAGAAACTGAGCTTCCTGAACACTAGGTGAAGAAAGCATCAGTTCTGCATTAAGATTATAGAAAAACTGAACTAAACCACTATCTCATACTTCAGCAGCCTATAAATATGTCTTCCAAGTTGTACATATTTTAAAAAAGTAGCTGATTTTTTTTTAATTACTAATCCTCAAAAGCCTCAGAGTAAAGGACAAAACATATTCATTAGGTATCTCCTGGTATTTGAAAACTAGAACAACAAATATAACCATTAAAACATTCTGGGGAAGAGACATATGTCACAGTTTCATTAAATAACTCTGAAAACTTTCTGAAAACCTATCCCCTTACTGCCAAAAACCAAGGTATATATGGATGGCTTTTCAAACCTCCTTTTACATCTTTCTTTTCCTACATGATTTAATTCAGTTTGCTATTAAAGCGATTTACCAGGTGAAACATATTTATATCTGAAGTGTTGCGAAGTCTTATTAAATGAAACCAAAATCTGTCAGCAAGAAGTTTTAAGGGGAAAACAGCTGTGGAGAATACTGTACTTAGGTAATGGAAGATGGTGAATTTATTGAAAGAAAATTGGAAAGTTTTCTCTGTTAAATATGCTCACAGGTTCATGAAAAGAACACAAGCTTACTAATAATATTGCTGTGGTATCAGTAATTCTGGCAAGTAAAGGATACTATATAAATCTAGCAGATTTATCCAACAGTTTTGTAAATAGTTGGAAGAACTTTCCAGAACCCAAACAACTCTTTACCCAGTTTAAGAAGGAAACTGGCAAGGGACAAATACCTTCTCTTGACACTACTCAATCTAAATACACATAGATGAAAATATTTCATTAAATTCTTTTGACTGTGTATTTCTCTCTCAAATACTGTAAACAGGTCTGTTCGATTATTTATTATTTATATGACTTCATCAATGTGCCATATGCCTAAAATTCTACTAACAATGTAAACAGGTGGTAATAAAAATTTGGGTTATTAGGGTCTGGAGTATAATAAAAGGTAAGTTGGCACCACTTTGGAGGTGAGGGTGGGGAGTGTAATTGCTGCAACTGTTGAATTCATTGCTGGTTGAATCATATTTATATTTAAATGTTAGGGACTTTGTGAATGGAAAAGAATCATTAACTATAAAATAAAGTAAGTATTATAAAGTCTGCTTGAGGTTTTTTTATTATTAAATATCTGGGATCAAATTATCCATTTTCTACTTTCATATTTTCTCTTTCATGCTCCTTTTGAATAGAATTTTGAAAAACACAACCTATTTCTCCTTTTTCTACTGTTTTTCACTTTAGAAAAGGTGCTATTCTTATCCACAGAGGCAGATTCTTCGAAGACACAGAAAAACCGCCATTCACAAGGCCCTTGCTACTACAGGATAGGGAAAGAAGCAACCAGGGGCTTAGGGGTGTGCTACACAGTTGCCTCTCCTTGCTCCAACTTCTTTCTGTATTCCATTTCATGGCTCTGAGCTTAAATTAGTGATGCCTTTAACCCTGAGACCCCAGAGTGTGTAAAGAAGGCTTAGGATTTGGTTCCAATACCATGAACTGGAGGATCAGGACTCAAAGATGGCATAAAATCTAGTTTGTGGAAAAAAAATTGATCTTTAGTTGATCAATTCTAAACTGTTACAAGCAGATTTATGGCTAGCAATAGTCATAGAACTATGTAGAAATATAAGCTTGCTATTTTCCTTTTCCTTTGTATATATTTGACATATACTCACCTTTGGGAAACTTCATTAATCTCTGGTTCTCTCATCTCCATTTCCTTTTTCTGCACACTTCCTTTACTTTTCAACCTCACTCATTTTACTTTTTTCTTAAAATACACACTAGTGGGACAAGATAAAGTAACAGGGACTACAGTTACTGTCTCCCCCGAAACCACTACCAGAAAAAGGACACAATACATTATGAAGACTTTTTATTAGACGCCAGGCAGCAAAAAAGTATTGATCCCTGAGGACCAAGTGCCAAATGTGATGAGCCTATGATGGCCAGGGTCACAGCTTACTGTGACCATCTTGTCTTGACCATCTCCAGTCCAAGCCAAGGCAAGGAGAGCTCAAGAGGTGTGTTCAGGAGACAGTGCCGATTCCAAGAAGATAAAGGAAGCTCGAATTTCCAGGACCAAATGCTAGGAGAGCCTTGCTTAGAGATTTTGGGAGATGGGTAGCAGACTGGATCCCATCCCAGAATTTAGCAGGATGCTGACCATTACGACGCAGGTGAAGAAACTGTCCCATAATTTTTTTTTTTTCTTCTGCCCAATGTTTGTAAAGAATCACCCAAGAGAATTGGAAGAAACTGTAGTCTATACAGATTGGGAATAAAGTCTATTTTCACCAATCACACACACAAAAGCAATTCATAGAGTCATGTAAAAATGCTCAAATGGGCTGGGGAGATAGTGTATTGGTCTAAGTGCCTGCCTGGCAACCCAGGTTCGATCCCCAGTACCACATGCCATGCTGGCCCTGCATGAAGCCAGCCACTGAACCCATATGTGATGGCACACGCCTGTAATTCCAGAGCTGGGGAGTCTGTGACAGGAGGATCACTATGAGTCTGAGCTGCTGTACCAAATAAATAAATAAAAGATTTTTTTAAAAAGCTCCAATGTACCTTGGTTTAGTGCTAGGGAATATTTAGCCCTAGAAGGGAAAAATGCTTCCTTGACCCTACCTAACAAATTATAAAGGTAAGACCCAAAGGGATTAATCTGTTTCCAAATAATGTAACTGAGTCCCAGGAAAAAAACCCTGAAGAATATGCATCTAGGAATACAGTAATATCTAGCATCTAATGGGGTATACTTTTATCCAATAAAAAATTCCCATGTATATGATGAGTAGGAAAAATACAATTTATAATTGGAAGAACAATTATTTAAACCTGACCCAGAACAGAAACTGATGTTAGAATTAGAAATGGATTATATACTAACTGTCACTTCTACTATATTGTACATTTTCAAAAACCTGGATAAAAGAGGAAAAATCTAAATAAAGATACCAGAATTAAAAATGTGACCCTCCAGGAGAGATGAAAACTGCATTATCATGCAGGATGAAAATTATAATGATTAAAGTTAAAATACAGTGGATAAAATTTATTGATAGATAATAAACTGAAGAAATGTAAATTAGTGAATTTAAAGATGGTAATAAACAATGTCTTCCATGCAATACATTGAGGAAAAAGATTCATCAGGGTGAAAAACTGGTTAGTTGTATACCAGTCAACACAGGAATTTTACATTTTTCTGTATGTGTGAATGAAGTAAAAAGCCAAGTAGAGAAAGGACAATGAAAAATGATGAAATAATAGCTTTAAAAAGGGCCAAAGACAAATAGCTCTGCGGATTAAAGCACCTGCAAGCAGGTGCAGGGGCGGGGATTTAATCCCATTCCCCCAGGATGCTCTGAGACAGTGATTGAGACTGGGCATGGTGGCCCACCCCTTTAATACCAGCTCTTGGGAGGCTGTAAACAGGCAGATCATTACGAGTCTGATCTAGTGGTGAGACCCTGAACACCCTATAGACCCTTCCTTAAACTAAAATAAATAAATAAATAAATAAAGCTGGCGAGATAGCTCAGGAAACTAATTGTCTGCTTAGGCAAGCATAGGGACCAGGTTCAATCCCCAGTACCACATGCCACATCAGCCCTGCCCCTGGGTGCAATGAGCCAGCCACTGAGTCCAGGTGTGGTAGCGCATGGCTATAATCCTAGCACTGGGGAGGCTGAAAACAGGATCACTTTTAAGCTGTGTAGTGAGACCCTGTACCAAATAATGTCTATATCTATATCTATCTCTATATCTATATATCTGTATCTGTATCTGTATCTATATCTATAGCTATTGCTATAGCTATGTCTATGTATCTATATACATATACGTATCTTGAAAACTGTTCAAGTTTCATAGAAATATATAGGCTTACAGATGAAAGGTCAATAAAATATGAAATGTCATAGTCACAAAAAATAAAATTTATATCAACATTGAAGTGAACAGCGATAAAGAGAAAAAAAACTTAAAAGCAGCTAGATTTATCAAGAGCAGATAAATCACTGAAACAATTATGCCTTATGAAAAATGCAGATCTATAAAATGTAACAAAGCAAATCACATAAGGTAAGTATACTGATGCATTTCAATCATGTTTACTTATGTGAACTAATTCAAAAGCTGAATATTTAAACAAAAATAAAAATCATGTAGTGTTGAGTTTTGAAAACATATAAAAAGCAAATTACAGACAAAAAGAATACACAGAACAGCTACAAGAAAATGGGAAATATCATTGTAATGCTCTTATAACACACAAGAAATAGTACAATGTACCTTAGAAGAAGAGTTTGATAAATTAGAGGTACACTGATCACACTGATCATAAGTCATAAAGCAATGTTATGACAAAAAAAGAAAATAGTTGTAGCTTACACAAGGGCTTATCAAAAGTTATTCCATATGTTTAAATTCAAAGAAAATTATTGCAGTAAAAGACACATCGCCATTAATTCCACCAAAATGCTCTCTTATGCTTCGTACATACTTAGCGTTTTTGTTTCATTCTGAAGCAGTTCCGGAAATGTTCTTTCCTGAGGTGTGATCAAAAGTGTGCAGAGTGCAGCTGTCAAGCACCACATCTGAAGAGCAAGCTCGCAGAAACCATGCGGTGTGTTCTCACCACCTTCTTCAGCACATTGATACCATGTAACTTCAGGTTGCTCCACAGGAGCAAAATCACCATGAAAGGTGAACGTTTTCAGTCACTTCAGGCCATCGAGGCAGCCACAGGGGCACGACTACTAACACACACTACAGAGGATTTCGAGAATTGCTTCAGAATGTGACAAGAAATATTAAGTCTGTTCAAAGCTAGGTGAAATATGTTGAAAAGAATTTACAACAATGTGCAGAAATTCTAAAAACTTACATGTGAACTGTACTTTTATTATACATTTGCAGAATAAGTAAAATGAAATTATTAAAATATTTAATTTTAAGAGGTAAAGAAGAAAGTCCCCAAGAACAGATGGGGAAATAGAAGACAAATAGCAAGATGGTACATTTAGAATGAAATATTAAATAGTAATATTTTAATTGCCTAATGAATAGAGATTGTCAGAATGAACTTATAAACAAGACTTATATACTTGCTACAGACAAGAGACTCCATTTAAATATAAAGTTATAAGGAAAGTTTAAAGGGAATGGACAATAATGATAGACCATGATAACATTTTTTAAAAAGCTGAAGTGGCTATATCAGTATCAAGCAAAGTAGGAATTAATAAAGTCAACTCATAATAATACAAAGCTCAATTTACCAAAGGGGCATAGTAATCTTAAACATTTATGTCTTAGTTACTCTTCTCTCGTTGCTGGGACAAATACCCGATATTCAAAATGAAGGAAGGAAAGGTTTATTTAGTTCAGTTACTGGAGGTTTCAGTCCATACTCAGCTGGCTCCAAGGCAGAGCTGCACAAGGCAGAGGCTAACCTTTCATGGCGGAGGCAAAGAGCAAGAGCACAAAGGGAGGGGTAGCAGCAGCTCAAGCAGCTAACTTCTCTTCCCACCTAACATTGTAATGCAAATTACCTGCTCCAGGGCAGGTGCAGCAACCACACCCACAGTAATCAATCACAAACT
>NDGM011251388.1:11473-50789 GCA_002564305.1 Octomys mimax | reverse complement strand
TTTTTTTTTTTTTTTTTTTTTTTTTTTTTTTTTTTTTTTTTTTTTTTTGTCTTTTTGAGACAGTCTCTTTATGTAGTTCGGGCTGGCCTTCAACTCCCTTTGTAGCCCAGGTTGGTCTTGAACTCAAAATGATCCTTCTGCCTCAGCCTACCAAGTGCTGAGATTACAGGTACGCACCACCACACCTGGCTGAAAAGGCATGATTTTAAAGTGGTTCTTTCAATAAGTCATAGCTTGTTCTAAATTGCAGAATAGAAATTAGGTGCATTTAGAGATGACGGGGAGCTGGGGCTGTAGTTCAGCGCCACAATGCCCACCTGGCACGAGTAAGGTTGATCATGAGTTGGATTGCTGGCATCTCCCCAAACCAGGTGAGATGATCAGAAGTGCTATGTAACAGTTTCTCTTCAACTTTCAGAGGAGTCCTGCAGAAAAACAATTAGACCTTTCTTTGTGGTTCTAAAGGCTTAACTCGGGGCTCGGGGCTGAACAGTGCAACTTAGCGAGTTTTCTCACTGAAATACCTGCCCACCGCCATGGAAAGGAGCAACAAGACAATGTTAGTGGAAGTAGTTATACATGTTCATTGCCTGCAAGAGTGCAATCAGAAGGGAGGCAGACATCAAATGTACTGCAGTTCTAGATGGCTTGTCTGACCCTTCCCTTCCTGAAACTTTATGACTCTGCAGTAACCAAGCAAGCAGCCTATTGGTTTATAATTCTTTTACTAAAAAGGAAATTTCCAATGAGATGTGCATTATTCATTTAACCTATAAGGAGAAAACTTTAAAAAGTGGTTTAAATGAACTGATGAAAATAACCAAGCAAAATAATAAGGCTAAATGTTAAGTCTCTTCCCATCTTCTCTCCCTTGAGATGCAGCAATTTAGGTACATTAAGAGCAAGGAATCTGCATTCCCGGAGAGTATCAGCGACAGTAGGTAAGGTCTTAATTGAGCCCTGTGATGATCTAAAGGCAAAGCCTCTGTCTGTGAAACACAGTGGTATCTCTGTCCATGTGAAGATGACTGTTAAGGCCACTGGGGTGCACTGTTCTGGCCAGTTGAAGCAGGCTGAGGCCACTTTTCCTTTCAGGACATACTTCTGGCGTCAAAAAATATTTATATATCGGTGAATCACTATGCTGAGTCATTTTTCTTGCAGTTCTTTCTGCTTTCCTGTTTACTCTTGGTTTGACACCTGAGCTGTAGATGTAAAGGAGAGAGATACCTTCCAGCAGGTAAAGGAGAGAGCAGAGGATGGAAACACGCCCCCTGCAGGCAGCTGTGCACAGGGCTGTGCGGTCCTGCAAGGCTGGCTGCACGGAACCCAAGATGGGTGTTTTGTCTGGCTAATACAGAAGTTTGGGTTATTTACTGCACCATAATCCAGTTCTTATCTTGTGGGGACACTGAATACAGAGAGTGGAGGTTGTAAAAGGAGTCAGAATCCCTCACCAGTTTCTAATGCATCGAGTTTATTATCTTATCGGGGAGACTTCTGTCGAGCCACAGTGGGCTGGACAGTTGCTGGTGAGCTCTCTGTATTCTCTGTCCCTGTGTGCCCCTTCACTGGGCAGAGCCCACTCACCTCCCTGGGCCCAGCTGCAGTGTCACTTTTTCTTTAAAGCTCTTTCAAGCCCTCCAGCAAAGCAGCCATTCTTTCCCCGGGACTTCCTCTCTGTCCTCTACCACGGCTATCAGTTTGTGTGCTAGATCAGTGATGGCGAACCTCTTAGAAGCCAAGTGCCAGACTGCAACCCAAAACCCACTTACATGTCGCAGAGCACCAGCGCTGCAATTGAACCTGAACGCTGAGGTCCGAAGTTAGAAACAACAACTCACATATTAGCATCTTTTGTCTTAAAAGAAAAACAACATGCATGCGATAGGTTTGTCACCACTGTTCTAGTTTATTCCATACGGACATGCCTGTCTTCTAAGGCTAGCATATCTCTGAGGATAGGGCATGGATTTCTTTTTTCTCTTTATCTTCTGGGCACATAATAGGTCCTTCATGAATGCCTGGTAAATTGGAAATGATTTAGGCATCTAAAATATTAAAGGAACTAACATTTTGTGCTTGGATGGGAATCAAGACATGTGAAACTAATCTCTTCTCCCTGCTACAACCTGATTAAATGGTGACAGTTTCTTCCTCTCACGAGCCACCTGGAGCCTAATGGTTATTTTCTTACAAGGTGGTTGTGTTTACAGTATGACAGCACTGTGTTTACCTTGGAAAGAGGGCTGTCATTCATTAAGAAGCTTTCAGCTGAGCTCATGAGTCAAGTTATGGCGTAGTGGGCAAAAAGCCAAGAGGAAAAGCCCAGGGGAAAGCCCTCACAGAGGAGAAATACTGTCTCACCTGTCCAGGATCTTCTAGAATCAAGCAGTGACCTAGCTGAAGGATCCATGCGAGGCCTGCGCTTGCTACAAGGGGCCCCAGGTTCTCAAAGGCACATGCAGCCCTCACAGCAGGAGGCCCCTGAACCATGGGCAGAGGAGGCAGGTGGAATTCTGCCTGGCTCGCCCCTGCTTGCATTCCCAACAACTCCCTACCGCACAGTGGCCGCTCATCATCATGCTTCTTCTGCCACCTTGTCACACTTGTCTGGTGACTCAGCAGACATGTGTGAGGAGAGCCTGTCCCCAGCCCATTTTTCTCAGGATAAGCTCAACTTTCTCTGGCTTTATCGAACCCTGTTTCCAAAATTGTTAGTGGGTATAGCGGGACTCCTCCTTTGCTCCCTCATCCCTACTGAAGGAAAAAGAGAGAAGAACTTGGCCCCGGTGAAGTCTTGCCCTGGTTCTCCGGTGCTCCTGCCTTAGAAGGATAAGGCTAAACTTGGTCAGCTGCATTTTGGAGAGACTGCTGCAATTTATTTGGCAGCTTGGTTTAAAGAAACACATGGCCCCAGATTCTTCCATGCTACAGATACGGGACTTTTCCACACTAAAGAGACTTCACAGATGAAATATGGTTTTCCAAACCTCTTTTTATTTACCATCATAATAACAAGCGACAGCTTGTATTTCAACAGAGACACTCTTTTTACTCAGTTATTCAGCAAAGAATGTGCCATTGTCTCTGCTGTAGAATTTTATTTTATTTGTAAATTGTGCGTGCTGCATGCTACGGAATACTGAAAAGACATACACCCTGGTTTGTTAGTTGACACACAGTATGTGTGATTACAAATTGTTTGAATAACAGTGGACTATTGAACTGCTATCCAGATGTATGTGGAGTTAACTGTGGGAATGTCCACAAAGGAGGATTATCTTTCGTGTTGCTGGGGCGAGCCCCTTAGAAAGTAGAAACATTAGCATGGAAGCTACTTAAATAGAACAGTAGCTACAAATGGCTCTTCAGAGGCCAAATTTATCATTTTTTAAAATTACCCATTGCAATTAGACTGAATTTGTTCTTTCAAATGTAAATCATGTAAGGAAAATGCCACAACAACCAAAACAAATTGGAACTTTGCCCTTTGGAATGATTTGTTGTTTATTTAAGTGCCTAAAAATGCAAAACACAGTAGAATCAAGATAAGACCCCAGCCTTCCTGAGCCACTGACCTGGCTTTCTTTTTTGTGTACACCGACTCCTTTTCCTGCATTCTTTGTCACCCTATCTGCTACACAGCACCACACCCCTAGTTGGTTGATGTCACTATATTGGCCAGTAGGAAAGAATCCAGGAGTCCTCGGTGGCCATTTTCTTAAAAGCTATTAGAGCCTCAGTGAGATGCCACTTCCCACCCACCACGATGGCTAAAATAAAAAAGTTAGACAGTGATAAGTAAGCGTAAGAATGTGAAGAGACTGGAGTGCCCGTATGTTGCTGGTGAGAATGCAAAGCGGAGTAGCCACTTTGAAGAACAGTTTAACAGTCCAATACTAAACATGGAGTTGCTATATGACCTAGCATTTCCACTCGTAGGTATGTCCATCCCAGACAAGTGACAGCACGAGGCCACACAAAAGCTCATACATGGATAAGCAGCAATATGTGCAATAGTTCAAAAATGGAAAAAAATCCACACTGTCCATCACCTGTTGCACAGATAAATACGGCCCAGTGCCCAGCGCCAGCGGGGATGCACCTGGAAAATGCTCCATGGCAAGAGGCAGAGAGTGCAAACTGTATGCATCCACTTGCACAAAATGTTGGTGGCAGGCAAATCCACAGAGACAAAAAGTAGATGAGTGGTTTCTGAGAGCTGAAGGGGTTGAGGGGAAGTGCAGAGTGACTGGTAGTAGGGAGGGAGCTCTATTTGGAGACAAGGGCAGGGGTACCAGGGATCGAACCCAGGACCGTGTACTTATGAAGCACATGTCCTGGAACTGAGCAACAGTCCCAATCCCAGGGTTTCTTTTCAGCGTAGTGCAAGTCCTCTGAAACTGTGATAATGGTTGCATAGCTGCATAAAGACGTTGAAACCCATTGAATTTTAAACTGTGAATTGGGCAGATTGCATGGTATATGAGTTACACCTTAATAAAGTCATTTAAAAACGTAGGCATAATTAAGACATTTTCAGGTTAAAAAAAATGCTTAAAAGTGTTGAAAAGTGATTTTTTTTTAAACTAGCTAAAATTAACTTCAAAAAGATATACCTGTTCTTCTTTGGCAGCAGGAAAAAGACGGAGAAACAGTTTTAAATTTAGTAGGCATTTCTTGTTCCTTTTTTCTTTCTGGAATGAAAGACCTGTTGCTTGTTTGACAGTGTCAGTGTTTTCGATCTCAGGTTGGGATCTACAGCAGTAAGCTGGCACCCAGCCATCAAATACCGAGATGTACCTCTGTGTGATAAAACACCCGATAGCAGTGCATATCGAAGTACATCATTTTGAACTTATTTTCAATTCTGTAGCCAGCAAATTTTTAAAAAATTAAGTCATGAAGCATCAGGCAAGCAAGAGGAAACAAAGAAATGAATAGGAAATCCTCTCTAGATTTTGTCCGCACTCCACTTTCTATAGTTTAATCTGAAGAAAAATGTGGAATTTCCTGCAGAGTGATTAATAGGCTGGTGTGGTGACATACAGGAACTCTGAGCTTGACCTTGCAGGTAAAGGCTAACTGGTATGTTACGTTGATTACACAATTTCCTCTAAATCCATTGACAAGTGGTTTGCACAGTTGCCTTGACTTTTGCCCTTATAAATGCACATTTATAAACGACTTGCTTTTTCAGCCAAAGTAATCTTTATTTTAGATGTGACATGTGTTAAGTAAACAGCCTGATACGGAGCGCTAGCTTCCGAACCTTCACAGATAGCCAGGACAGGTATTAGTACAGTTGTTGGAGGACGAGAGTTTGGGAGACCCAAAATTCAGCTTGGAAGTGGGGATGCAAAAACCCATCAAAAACCAAAGTATACAAGACCCAAAACTGTTTTCTTCCCTCAAGTTTTGTGAAGCAGACTGGTGAATTTGAGATGGGTTCCACAAATGACTTTAAATGCTCCAAGAGTCAAGGCTACGACATGATTGCAATAAATGATGACGGCCTTAGTTCTAGTGTTTTGTTGCGATCTCCTTTTAGAATGTCAGTCTGTAAATAATACAGCCTTTTTCAAAACTAAGGTAGAGAAAAGGTTTCCAGTCAGCATTTCTGTTCTATGATCATTTTCACAGGAAGATAATGCAATGCTTTTATAGTCTAGAGAATATAGCTTACTGAGATTCTTTGTTTGTTTTACAGAGGTACTACTTCCTTGTACTTGAAGGGAAGGTTTCAAAAAGCTATTATGTATAAACAGGAAATGCCATTTCAGATGATAAATGAAAAAGCTGTTTCAGGCAGTAGCTGTTTATTTGTACATTTATAAGCCAAGCACCTTTATTGAACCTAATATAGCCTGATTTGATAAGTGAAGAGATTTGCTAGCATTGATTTAGATGGGATCTGTGTGAGTGTGTCTGTTCCTGGGTGAGTTAAACAGTTAAGAAATGAACTGATTTTTATTTGCACGTCCAGGCGTGACGCTGTGTGGGCTTTCCAGATCTAGACTGTGACAAGCCCTGAGCACATTGGGAACACAGAGCATTGCTAGGACTCAGCGGTTAAATGTGCCGCTCCGCCTTGCCAGTGCGTGGCTGCAGCTCTAAGACAGTGCGGACTCCTTACGAGTCATCTCGTTCACACTGACTCTTACATAAGCTGAGGCTTCATAAGCCGGAAATGTTTACTGCTTTCCAGAGATGACTCATGCAGTAGTCCTTTTCTTTTCTCTCTCTCTCTTTTTTCCTTTCATTATTTCCCTCTGTGGTCTGTAGTACTCGTAACAGAAGCTACCTTTCCACTTTCTGGCTGTGCAGGGCCACAGACTGGACTGAATCCCTAACAACCAAGCTTCCCCTGCAGCTTGTCCATGCTCAGTAACCCCTGCCCACCAACAGAGGCAGCCCTGCTCATTCCAGTTCCTCCCCTGTGCCCCAGCCCTGCTAGAGGTACCCGGAGCCAGAGATCTCTCATGACCATCCCTGTGTGCCTGTAAAAGGTTAAGGCCTCCTGAATTTTGGATTTAATCTCCACGTGGCAAATCCAAGTTTCATGAGCTTCCTGTCCCAGTGAAACAACCTGAGAAGTTCCAACTGCTGCCTCATTTTCCTAAGAGAGCACCCTTTAAAAAATAAATAAACGATTTCTGTAAGATACATGTGAATCAAATATTTCAGAAGTAGAAAATGTAGGCCATCTTACAGTGAGAGCACTTGTTTCCAGAGTGAGTTATGAGCTCTACCTCTCCTTGGTATTTTCTCAAAAGAGTGGAAAACGCCCAACTATAGAGCTACACGTGTGGACTTTTGTGTAGCTGCTTAGTTTGCATTTGCCAAATTATGAAAGTGGCCTAGAAAAAACAGATGAATGGATAAGGAAAATATATATTTACTCATTGAAGAATTATTCAATCACAAAGAAAGACAAATTGCAGTCATTTGTAGGAAAATGAAGAGAACTTTCAACTCTACAGTTATGTGAAATAATAGGTATAGAAAATTCTAGTATGGTTTCTCTTTTAAGAAATCCGAAATGTAAAAGTTAAAGAAAGGAGAGAAGGCAGGAAAATAGGAAATTAATTTCATGAAGATGAAAAAGATGAGGTAAATGAAAAAAGAGGAGAGAGAGGTGGAGTTGGTGCTTTTAAATGATCAAATTATATTTTATATACATACCAATTTCCCCAAAAAAGTAATTATCAAGGATCTCAAGCATAACAATTAAAAATAATTTTAAAAAGTAAAAATAAAAGACTTCCATAATATTTCACAGAAGCAAATGAAGCCCCTGTTCAACCCAAGGAGACATTTGCCCTGAAGAAATCTGGGCCAGATTTCTTCCCCTGGGACCTTCCCCTGGAGACAGGGATGAAGCCCCCGGGGAGGGACAGGCGCTTTCTTCTGTTGGCCTGTGCGTGCAGTATTCTAAGCATCCAAACTGTATGAGATGGTCAGCATTCAATTATGTTCAAACATGGCACTTGTCTGTGATGCCCACTCAGCCGGACTCACTGCAGAGGTGCTAGTGCTCTGCAGAGGACACCCAAGTCAAGCTCAGGTCATTAGCTTAGTCTCACAGTTGGTTTCTCTGCCCAACTCTCAGCCCCTTCCAATTCATTCTCCAACCTCTTGTCACAACCATACAGATGCTTCCAATTAAAGTTAAATCTGCCTTAAAATTTTTAAATAGCATTTGATGATGGGGTACTCTTAAACTCCCTGAGGTAATGTGGGTCACAGAACATACACATTGTGTTCCTGTCTTATGGTTCCAAAAGTTCTCAATGCCAGAATATATCTGGCCCCAAGGTTTGCAGAGATGGTAGAACTACAGTGCCACTGAGTTGTGGGTTGGAGGTAAGGATTAGGTGAGGTGACACCAGAAAAGCGCCTCAGCAAGTTCCTGTGTCGATGATCGTGCCCCTCAGCACCATCCTGCTCCAGCCTCTTGCTGGCCCAGACCCCCCGCTCTTTCCTGCCTTGTACATCTATCTGTGTGTCCCTGGCCGGTACACTCCTACAGCTGAGATCCAACCCATAGGCACCTCTGTCCATCTCCTTGTGCCATGGCCATCTCCACTGTCACACTTGGGATGTCAAAAACAGTAGGCCAGTTTTTGAAGCAGGCAAATATTCCAAACCCCAAGAACCATAACTGCATCAGTGTGTTCATTTATATACATTTTAAATACTTTTTTCTATATATTTTTCCATAATAGCTGGCTGTCTCTTCATGTAACTATTAGTGTTTATGGAAAGAATAAGGAAGTGGCTACGTTTCTCCTCTAGCATGGTTGATCAATATGTCTTTTTATTGCTCAGAGGTTTTTTTTGTTTTGTTTTGTTTTTTTTGTGGAACCGGGGATTGAACTCAGACCCTTGCACTTTCCAGCAAAGCGCTTATCCTACTGAGCCATATCCCCGGCCATTGCTCAGAGTTTTTAAAATGTTCACTTATTAATGCAATAGTCTCCCCACATCCACAGGATATAAGTTCGAGTACCAAACCCTATAAATAACATGGTTTTTTCAACATTCCTGTGATAAAGTTTAATTTATAAGTTAGGACAAGAGATTAGCAACAACAAATAACAGAATACTTATCATAATATCCTGTTGCTGGGTGTAGTGGCACACACCTGTAATCCTAGCACTTGGGACGCTGAGACAAGAGGAATGCTGCAAGTTCCAGGCCAGCCTGACCTGCATAGTGAGTTCAAGAGCAGCCTGAATTACAAAGCTAGATCTGTCACAAATAAATAAATAATATACTGTTAAGTAAAATATATGAATTATTTCTGGATTCCATCTGTTATTTTGAAATGATTGCATAATGAGCCCACAGATGAGAGGACTAATAGATCTTGTTAGCTTTTGGAGATTGCTATCAGAGGATGTCTCACTGTTTCCTCTACGAGCCATAGGGCCATGTGCTCTTTCCAAACAAGTGCTGGCCCCACGTCTTTGTTTTCCTCGGCTACCCACAGTCCTTCAGGGCCAGATGCGCTAGCTGTGTACATATATCACAATAGGACCTCTGGCCTTGCAGCTCCATGTCCAATCCTAGGAGAGGCGATCACTTCAGCTCAAGATGGACAGTATCCTAATGTGGAGATGATTCTAGCGTGTGAATGTGGCCTGCCACATTCAAAGTTAACCATCCTTGCTTGCTTTTCTCTTAGCTGGATCCCACAAGTGCCGCTAAACAAGCCACTGCTGCCAGTAATGCCATAGCGCTGATAGATCTTATTTTTCTGAATTTTACAAAAAACTTTGACCAAGTGAACATGTGGCCAGGGCCTTTTCCAGGAGCCCAAACACATGTGAGGTACTGACCCCAAAGGCCAGAAGAGAGCCAAGAAACTGCACTCACTTTGTAGGAGAACTGCACAGGTTCGCTCAGCTAGTGAAAGAGCTAGGCTCTGTGCCCCATCTTTAAAGGCCAGCCTCTCATCTGTTGACTTGTGCTAACTCAGGTCTTTCCAAAACCTTTTCCTTCACATTTGCTACATACACACACACACACACACACACACACACACACACAAGCACGCACAAATGGACATCAAAACAGACTTGTTATGTTTCTGAACACCCCTTGAACCAAATTTAACTTCTGCTTAAAATGAATTTATTATGTTACAGAATTCCAGATATGTCCGTTCTAAGCTAAACTTTCTGCCTCTACACATGTTCTCGAAAGCCTGTTGCTCCTCCTCATCCAACTAGTAGCAGTATTTCCTAGACTGTTAAATATAGTGGTCCTCTTAGCTTTATTCTGGTCTCCCCAAGAGCCACCATTCGGAAGTGGTGGGGCACTCTGAATTAGAATAGGGACAGACAGCAGAGGCTCTGCTTTCAGTGCCCTGGCACCTGCAGCGGGAAGGCTGTCTGTCTGATAACCTAGGCCTGTAGCCCACGGCCGAATGCAGGAGCGGAACTCTCTCTTACAGAACAGGCATGTTTGCCAAAACAGGGAGTGAAGCATCTTACAAGTCCACTTGTTCCAGAAGAAAGACAGGATAAGGGAAGTGGCGGGAGCAGTGATAGGTGAGGAGTTTTTCACACTGACAAGCGTGAGCTGATAAAGCTGACCCTACAGGCAAATGCTGAGGGTCCAGAGAGCCCTTCTCAGGCCAAAATTAACTAAGTGAATTTGACTTGGCTTTCCAATTTGTAATGGGAAACATTTGCATGGAGAAAGAAAATCCAACATTTACTGCTATTGTGAATGATGGATTTGATTTCTTATCTGCTGGACCTTTCTACTAAGGAAGTCAATGGAGTCACTTGCTCCTATGCCTGAAATAGAAGGTTTCAGGATAAAAATACTATATGAATCACAGTATTCTCATTCTTATAATGCACTGTCCTTTGGCCAGAAATGTTTGCCTTGTTTATCTCTTCTAATCCCCACAAGAGCCCTATGGAGCTGTTTCAGTTTGCAGACAGAGACAGTGGGGCCCAGCGAGACTTAGTCATTGACCCTGCCCAGCCACACAGGCAACAAGTGGTAGAGGCCAGGTTGAACCAGGACAGCCAGGTTGGGAGCCTTCTCATCTACCCACCTGCACAGAGAAGCCCGTCTGCATGATGGATGGGTCCTCTGAACGAGAAGAACCCCCAAATGCTCTCTGTGTGCCCTTTTGTGTGGTGAGTACAGCAAGCTAGGGCTGTTTGTATCATCTGCCATAAGCTCCCCTGGACTGGTGATAATTGCCTCAGGTTTTTCTCGGGGTATGTGGAATGAAACATTACAACATAAGCAAAGAAGCAGAGTAAGTGTTTATCAGTCCCTAAAAACCTCAGTCAGCTCTTGTGAAATTGTGACAAACCCAGGTTACTGCAAAGTAGCCAAGGCATGGTGCTGCCTCCTAGGGCGCTGAAACCATGTGCCCAGTGTTACCTGCTTATACTAACTCTCCCACCAGGTCATTTTTTAAGGTTCCCATAAGTGACAGTCATACTTACATGATCCAGAGGAGGCTACAGGGGTAACCCAGTGCCCAGGTGAGGTCCCAAGTGTGTGGGCACCTACATCTTGGCTGGCAGACCAGCACAGAGAGGAAGTGATGAGCCAAGGGAATGAGAGAGATCCTCAGAAGAATGTGTGCTCTTTTCATGGGTAGAGAAACTGCAGTCCAGGGAGAGGACAGGTGTAGCTGCAGGACAGTCTGCTGGTTGAGTGGATCTCACACTCGGAGGCCTCCCAGGACAGTCCTTCTCCTGACGGCACCTGAGATGCCCGCCTCAGGCCCACCACCCACACCCTACCCCACAGCACCTCCAGATGCAACGTGTCGGCTTAGCCACCCAATCAGGTCTTGCCTCTGAACCTTGTTCTGCGGAGACTGACTCGCACAGAGGCTGTGCCCTTTTTATCCCCAGGTGGTCAGATGCACAGTGTAGAGCAATAAAAGTTATTTAAATGAGCTCTGTCTTATTCATGAAGTTGGTGACTCATCTGCAGTAATGCATATCATCATCCGACCTGAGCCAGCCAGGTTTTCTCCAGACTTTATTCCACAGCAGACATGTACGAAGATCACCCAGCAAGATCCTTATTGCTTGTTCTGAGATCAAAAAGTGCCCCGGATGACTATACACATGTATAAGCATTTCACCCACAAATGACAGCTGTTACTCTTTTTTCCTTTGAGGTACTGTGCTTAATTGAATATACTTGAAAAGAGTTGACAAAATCAAACTATTGTTCATATCAACTCTTCTTTGCCAATAGAATATTTCTTAGGAAATGCCTTTATCGTATATGCTTTAATATGATATATCGCACGTTGGTGCTACAGATTTAACTCACTCAAATTGTAGACTCAAATACCATGTGACCCACGTACTAAAACCAGTCTGCGTTGCCAAATAAAATAACCGAAGTAGACTCACTTTCTGACAGAACAAGTTTGACTTCATTTTTTCAGTTTAAGTAAATGTGTTAGTTCGTGGCCTGAGTACAGTGTTGTGTCTGTTGTAATTTAAGGCAGGTTGAAAGCTAGTAAGGAAGCCTCAGGCAGATGTGCACAGCGTAGAACTTTAGCTTTCTCTGCAAATTCATCACCTGGGAGACATGAGTCTTGCCACCATCAGGACTTCACTGTTTGCCTTCTTCTCACAAGGCTCTCCAAAATAACTGCATTCTTTGAAAGTATGTTAGGAAGTAAACAAGTCATGGTCAGACTTACACCACCCCATTCTATAGTACAGATGCCCCTCGGTTTAAAATGCAGTGTGTCTCAGTCAACCTGTTTTATAGTGGGAATAACATAAGTCAAAAGTGTCCTCAACAGAGCTGACCTGCCCAACATCCTGGACCGTGGTGCATGGCTGTCAACCTCAGGATCACACAGCTTACTAGGAGTTAGAGCTTGCATGCACAGGAAGAGATCCAAATTGAGAGTACCATGTCCACAGAACATGTACCACTTTCTCATCATTGTAAAGTTGAAAAATCATGAAAGGAACCATCATAAATCAAGGACCATCTGGATATCTGAATTCAACCGCTCCTATACAGAAAGAGCACTGAGTTTCTCCCTTGGCAGCCCCAAGCTCACTTTTGGACCTGTGGCCCTTGACTCCCGACAGCAGTAGTTCACCTCATCTCTTTATGTAGCCTGGGCACAGCGACTTACTAAAGTGGTAGAAGGAACAGGATAAGGGACTGCAGGGTGCAGGGTCACAGCCATGTTCTTGGAAGACTGGATTAGAAGACCACATACAGAGGAGTGAAGGCTCTAGAAAGTGTCTTAAACCTCAGCTCTATGCTAGTATGAAGACCTCAATTAAAATCCTTACGTGTGCTGACAAGAGGGCATTTACATGATGGTCAAAGTAACACTGGAAAAAAATAAATTGAAACAGAAATTTACAAGCAAATGAAATGTTC
Source organism: Octomys mimax (assembly GCA_002564305.1). NCBI lineage: Eukaryota > Metazoa > Chordata > Mammalia > Rodentia > Octodontidae > Octomys > Octomys mimax. The sequence continues at coordinate 37,876 of NDGM011251388.1, read as the reverse complement.
ATCAATTGGGGCAGAAGGCCAACGCAGTAGAATACTGTGTAGCAGAGTAAGTGGACATGTGTGCATCATGGAGCCATTACGTTGACTCAAAAGATAATTTTGAACATGCTAAATGCAGAATGCGGTGTGTGATAATGGATATATAAATACTCAGTAAAAGTATAAAAACAAGAACAGAAACATACCCCTACCTTAGTGTTAGCGGCTGCCTGGAGCTAGCGATGAATGGGGAGCCGTGCGAACTGTGCTTATAACACATTTTCTTTTCAAAATTGTAACTCGGTCCTCTTTGCTATTAAATGGATTATTGTGTTTTTGGAGAAAAACAAAGAGACTGCGTTTTAAATATGTGCCCTGTGCAGCCGTCCAGTGGAGAAAAGGCTTTAAGCTCTCAACTTAGCCTTCTGGGAGAGTAAACTAAAGAAGAGTGCCCTTTTACCTAGAACACTTGCACAGCCCCAGCCCACAGTCTAGAAGAAATGCATCTTGGAAAGGGCTGCAGCTGGTTACCACAAACACTCTGCACACTCATTTCTGATTTTTTAAAAAACAAATTGGACAAAGTATGTACATGAAGGCTCCTGTAGAATGGCCTTAATTTGTTCTTAGGAATGCATAATTTTATCAGGGTCTCTGTAATTAGATAGTGTACAATAGAATAAAAAGCAAATACTGCTTGTTCCATGGCAACAAAGACCTTTAATGCCTCGCTATCTTTGGGATAACGAAAGTTTCCACAGACACACATATTGCATGAGATTGTTTAAATACACATCCAGGAAGAAAATGAAAGTTCCCCAGTTGCTTTTCCCCAGTGTGTAAGAGTGAGTGTATAAACGTGCTTCATTCTTCTGTTTTTATATTGCCTGATGAATTTGGGTGGCTTTTTTCCCTCCTTTTTCTGTCTGAATGTTGATAGTCTTGTAAAAGTAATGTCAGGCCCTAAGTTTTGTAGAGTATAATGTGCTTATCTTTTGAGGGAAGTAAAAAGGAATAGTACTGTGGTGCCTTCTGCTTAAAGAGTGAAGTGTGGGGAGCACACTGATAGAGCAAAGCACCAACAGAGCACAAACTTCTGGAGGGCAGGAAGTAGACCATAGTCATCTCTGTAAGCCCACGTCTAGCATGGCCAGTCACACAGTCGGTGCACAATAATTCACTCCCTCCTGATTAGCTCTTAAGAGGAAAGAAATGGCAGTGTTCAGTAATAGCTAGGGAAAGACCTTGCAAGGATTGTTTCTGCTTCTATATGCAGTAGATGAGTCACACAGGGAAGATGCTGACCAGATGTCACACAGCAGGAAGTGGGGAGCATGGGCTGAACCACGCTGTATATGGCCTGTCTGAAAGCATCCAGTACAAGCTTTCCAAAGAAACACAGTAAGCCGGTGTGCTATCTTATATTTCTGGTTAGACTTTGCAGAACATTGATTCTAACATTGCTTTTGGGTTTGGGCTTGGTTTTGGTTGGTTGGTTAGTTTCTAGTCTGAGACGGCAAAATCTCAAACAAATTAAGAATTCTTCTTACAAAGTACCAGTTTTGCCCAGGTGCATATGCATGGGCATTGTTCTTTACAGGAAGCGTGTGGGCCAGGCCAGCCCTGCACAGGAAGCACCATGTTCTCTCTATCCGCAAGCATTAGTATCTGATTGAAATCCATTTGTTCACCAAGGCCACCCTAGAAAAAGAAGAAGAAAACTCAGCAAAGTAGCCTAAAGAGAGCGAAGGTCAGTGGAATGCAAGAGCCTGTGGGCTTGTGTTCTGCTGAGAGTTGTGTGAGTGTCAAGTCATTGTTTGATTTTATTTCTTGTAAACTTTCCACTTTGATGGGTACGTGTGTAGTACACAGTGATTGTCTTCCCTGGTGAGAGTGGTGCGTGCACAAAGCACAGCTTAACTCATTCCCATCCCTCCCCTCCATCCCTTGTTCCCTTCCCTTTTGCAGAAAATCTTTCTCCCTATTGCCTAATGTCTATCTTTGATTTGGCTCTTTGTTTATATTTTGGGATTCTCACATGAAAGGAATCATGTGACAGTTAAGCTGATGTGTCTGATTTATTTCACTTAATATTAGGATCTCGAAGTGCATCCAGTTTTCCTCCAGACCGCTCAACTTGGTCTTTCTTTATGGCAGGGCAGTACTCCATTGTGCATAACTAAGCACATTTTTCTTTCCATTCATCTGTTGAGGGATATAGGGGCTGCTTTCTAGAATTAGCTGTTATGAATTGTGTTGTTGTAAAAATAGGTGCCCATATGTCTCCCTAGTGTGACATCTTTGAACTGTTTTGGGAAGATGCCTGGAAGGGAAACAGCTGGATTGATCAAATCATTATCTTATTTTATCTCATCTCATGTCATCTTATCTCATCTCATGTATTTGGTACAGGCTCTCACTACACAGCTTGGACTTGTAGTGATCCTCCTGCTTTCAGCCTTCCCAGTGCTGGGATTACAGGTGTGCGCCACCATGCCCAGTCTTAGTGGCTGGCTCAGCACACCCGGGGGCAGGGCTGGTGCAGCATGTGGTGCTGGGGATTGAACCCCCATCCCTGCGCTTGTCTAAGCAGGCGCTTAGTCTGCTGAGCTATCTTGCTGGCCCCAAATCATCATTTTAAGCAGCACTGGTCATCCCCTGCCTTCTGATGCATCCTGGGAGTGATCCCTACTGGGCTGCCCTTCCAGAACAGTAGCTGGTTGGCTGTACATATGCAGTTCTCATATAGGGCCTCTTACCCATAAGACTGATGCTTTAAAACCCGTGAGCCCAGGGATCTCCTGTTGAGATTTGTGGCCTTGTATATTTGTAGGTGCTCTGCCTAAGCAACCCTGTGGCTGAATTCAAGAAACTATTTAATCTTATTCATTTCATTAATTGCATTTAATAGTATGATTGCAATTGTTAGGCAAAGGTATAGAATTTTAATAGCATTAAGCAATTTTTTTAATGTGGCAGTGGGGTGTGTCCTTGAAAATATTAAAAACATTTTAAGAGGTGAAGAAAGAGGTTGATATGTGGTAAGAGAGGCAGAGAAACAGGTTAATTATCCCTATCAGTGTTACGAATATTCTTGCAGAAGCATAGGAATCATGCCATTCCTCAGATTTACAGAACATTGTCTTCTAAATAACTCAAGGCACAGTTTGAGGCATTTTCTTATTTATCATAATATGACCCCTAAAAGAGGAAAGAAGAACAATTCAAAAACCAGCCGACTATGCAGGACCCAGGTGAACATCACAGGGAAGTGCTTAAGACATAATTTCAAATAGCATCTCTTTCCTCCAAAATTGGGTCTCTTCAGAAGTATTTATAGGCACTTTTGTAAGGAGAACCAATAAAAGGCTGACGCTTCTCATCTCTCCACTGAAATGAAATCACAGGATAGGAGTCTAGGACTCTCCCATGCAGGTTATGCATTTTAAAATCGTGTGAAAAGCAAGTCATGGAGAAGGATGGATTTGATATCATGTATGTGCAAAGGGAAGGGGTTGATCTCTTGTCACTGGGCAGGCAATGCCTCAGAGCTCTTGGAACTCAGAACTGGGAGAAGGAATGTCTCCTTCTGAAGTTGGGAAGAGCTAAAGTCATAGTATAGACCTAATTACACATAGGAGGCAAATAAGTACAAGCTGAAAACATGTTTTTTTAAAAAACTATACTAACATGCCAGTATTAATTGCCAATTTCTCCCCTCTCTGTGTATGGTGAAACCCACTGACAGGAGCCACCAGGATGGAGTCCAGCCTGGCTCCAGAACCTCCTATGTTGTCTTACTGATTCAGTTTTGCCCTGATCATCCTGTGGGTCCCTCACTAGTGTGTGCTACTTTGATTACACTGTGGACTACTTCACAATCGGAGCAGATATCTCGTTACAAAGACGTCTCTGTCTTACTGCACTTCTTGAAAGAATAACTCACACGTTTCATGCACTGCATTTCTTGAACTCCACTATTTTCTGATCTTTGTGCTTCTTGAGAAATCATCGAAAATGCTGAAGGTATGATTCTCCTTGGGAGGGAACAGTCTTTGGGAAAAGGTACCTTCTACCTGCTGTGGCTTTCAGGGTTTCATAAGGCCCATCTGTTTTAGGTAGATGAAGAATGACTAGGGCCGGGGAGATGGCTCAGTAGAATAAGTGCTTCCCTGGCAAGCACAAAGGTCTGAGTTAGTTCAATCCCCCGTTCTGCCAAAAAAAAAAAAAAAAAGAAAAGAAAAGAAAGAAAGAAAGAAAGAATGGCTGAAAGGACTCAGTGTCTCTTCCACTGAGAAAATCGCAGATAGTTTTCTGTGTCAGATGAAACACGCGCGGTACCACTGCGTCCGGCACCTGTGTGGCCATCTTCAGGGGCGTTAGAACAGCTTGGCAGTTTCCCTTCAGGGCACATTTCGTCCTCTGTGTTTCTTCAGCTCAGCTGCCTGGACTCTTTTCTATGATAGGGATCTATTGTTTGTAAACTCTGAAGCTGTATATTTTAATAAATCAAGTGACACATGGCCTGAATTGTACGTGTATGTGTGTTTCACATAAAAAGTCTTATAAATTAAATCAGATTTAGTTACACATTGGGGAAATCACTTTTAAAAGGATTGCACTATACAAAATGATGCTGCCTTTGAAAGATAGTGATATCTGAGCTATTCTCCCTATAACATACATAGAGTTGCAATGTTTTAGAGCTATTAGCCTCAACAACTTATTTTTGAAAAAATTCTTTGCTAGGTTTATATAGGTGAGAGAAATAATCAGGAAAATCTCTCTTTTGAGTACAGTAATAATAAACCCTTAATCCCATAACCAGCAAGAAAGAACCATATGTCCCAAAGTTACCTTTCTCAACTCTGCAAAGAGACTAAGCTCAGTCTATGCTGTTGTTTTTGTTTTTCCCAAAGCTGCTGTTCTCAGAATGGTAGACTGTATGTAAATCCTAGAAAGTTTCTTCTACTTAAAAAGTGAGTTTTTTCCACTAGGTAATTATTTGCTCTTGAAACTAAACCTACAATTACTGTTATCTAATGGTTTTACAGCATGGTATGTACCATTTGCAAAGAATTTTTTCCATCATTTTTTGTCACTGGTCATTTAGAGATACAATCTGGTGATGAAAGTTAGCTATTTTCCACTAGTATTGGGGAAAAAGACTATGGAAAGAAAAAAAAAATGGATTCCCCCTGCATCCAGATTTATGTTTCTGCTTGCCTGGAGCAGAAGTAGCTAGGAGCAAAGTAGGATTGTTCTCTGAATATATTTATATGAGAAGAATTTTATTTTTCTGTCTCTCTGTGGATAAGAAAGCCTCAATCTCAGCCTGTATCTGTGACTTTGTTGGGTTTATAAAAGAGAAAACCCTCCCAGGATTAGGTCAGAGTGAATGAAACTATCAGAGAATTTCCAGGCATCCTTTCCAGGGTTGAGGCTAAATCTATAAGAAAAAAGAACACTGTATAGCACAAGTAGGCGTTAGGGAACCAGGAAGAGACTGAGCAACAGATGCCTGGTTGCAGCTGTACATGGTTCCTAATGTGATAGAAATATGAGGGCTGAAGGAAACTGCGCTAGCATCCTATCTGGAACACCACTTCTGCTTAAACCAGAAGATGTTAAGAACACATAGAGCCCAGAGCAAGCTCATAGCCATTCCTGAGGAGGAACAACCAAGCGGCAAGGGACTCCTTACTTCTTGAGAAGTTACAAAATCTCATATGCAAGACATAGTAGTCATATTTTTGTTATTACTTGATTTAGCACTCCGGGAACTTCCCCTAAGCCCGCTGTGGTTCTCAAGCTGCCCTGCTTGTTAAAATTCCCCTCTTGATTCCCATTCCCTTTTGCCCTACCTGGCTGTTGCCTGCCCTTCCCTATTGGCCTTCAGTTTATTCTCCATATAATTCTGGAATGGGCCTTTTTGTTGCTCCCAGAAAGGTTCATCTGAACAGCAGCATAACGTATGCTAGCTACTAAAGTGAAATTTCACTGGAGAAATTCTAGAGAATTCTGAAAAGTACAAAATATAGAGAAAAATAATTCTATCACCTGTGCATTGTGTCACTGTTAACACTTGACTGGTATAAAGTTAGTACTAATTTTTTTAGCATTCAGACTAATCCTCTGCTACCAGGAGCTACAAAAAAGTAGTGAGGTACAGGGTCTGAGATGGCCAGCTGCCATCCTTGAAGACTAAGGCCATATCTCCTCTGTCCTAGGCATCTGGCAGTGTCCACAGACCTGGGACTTCAGAGAGGAGAGAGGCCAGGATCAAGAACAGGTCCAGAAAAGAGGAAACGTGTTAGTCCTTTTCTCAAATAGAAACTGTAAAATATGCTTCTCAGCTATGTCCTTTTCCTTGAAATACCAAAAATACGTTCTTAAGATGATTCAGCTTCACAGACTGCTCAGAAGAGTCTGCTCACCTCTGAGCAGGGCCCTTGTCACCTGAGCTGGGGTCCACCATCTTCCTTTGGCACCTCGTTCACAGCAGGGTGTAGAGTGAAAAATAGTGGCGGACCAGGAAGACTCGGTACCCAAGTGCTGCCCACCCACCAGGGCCTGCATGCAGACCAAATGTCCCTGCATGGAGAATCTTCCATGAACAAATTACAGAACTGCCATTTAAAATCCCCAAACAGTTTTCTGTCATTTAATGAGAAAATTCATCTTATTTTGTCTGTATGCCCTGTAGCTTTATTGCATTTGCACATATTTCAAAATGTTTCAAGTACTGACCAGATAACATTAATGACTATATTAGATAGGCACATGCTTTTAAACAAAAAATAATAAACATTGTGTGTGTGTGTGTGTGTGTGTAAAAGTTAATTCCGTCTGGAGCCAAACAGGTAATTTTCCCTTCAGCGTTTTTTCAGTCAACTAAGACAGGTTGGCCTTTGAGCGCAGTCAGCCTGTCTGCAGACCAGCTTGACTTACATACCAGGGCCGGAGTTTCTTCAGAGACAGACAGCAGGATGATCTGATTGGCTCATGTCCAGAGCATGCTCACAAGGGCCTCTTTGATGAAAGGGTTCTTGGTAAGTACTGTACCAAAGCATCCTGCCACCCTCTTTTCAAAGATACCCATTTAGAGTAATTCTCAGAAAGGAGAAAAAAAAAACAGTGAGAGAGAGAGAGAGAAAGAGAGACAGAGAGAGAAGGAGGGGGGAGGGAGGCAAGGGAGAAAGAGCTGAACTCTGGGGGATTACCACAAGAATAATTATGCTCCCTGGCACAGAGAAAGGGGGAAAAGTTAATACAAGTAAGCTGCTGGATGTTGAAGTGACTGGTTGGCAACTCTGCAAGAACATAAGGAATGTGCAATTAAGCTCATTAAAACATCATCATTATGCTTATCAATCTTTTTCCAAAAGAGGCAGGGTGGAGCAGTGTGTTAAGGCATGACTGCTGCAGATAAAGATCCGGGACTACCTGACTTGCTTTTCTCAGCAAACAAAATCAGCTATTCAGTTCCACGAAGCCTTCGCAGTTAGGCAGGCTGGCTCCAATTCTCCCTGGAGTTGGGCCTGAACTCTGGTGGAGACATCCAGAGGGCTGGCTCTGCTCAGCAGGCATGCTTCCTTTCGACGTGATTCCCAATCAGAAAGGCAAGCTTTCCCGAGGCCTTTGCAGGCCCTTACTAAGCACTGTGACACAGCCAACCTGGTGTGCACAGAGGAGCTCACAAATTCTGTGTGTGATGGGAACCCTGCCTTCCAGGCACCGCTAGCTTAGGTGGGAGGTGAGAGCTAGCCATTCATTCACTCGTGCAACAAATATTACTGAGAAGCAGCCAAGCTTAGGCATCCTGCTGGTCGTGTGAGGACACAGCTCAATCCTCACCACCCAGCCTGAGACTCAGTCCACACAGCCACAGTGATGCGGGCTGCTGCATGGAGAGCTCTGGAGAACAGCAAGGTGGGGCGGGCACACAGGTGGGGCGGGCACACAGGTGGGCGGGCACACAGGTGGGCGGGCACACAGGTGAGCGGGCACACAGGTGGGGCGGGCACACAGGTGGGCGGGCACACAGGTGGGGCGCAACTGCTACAAATGCACGTGCCCTTCTTCCCCCCTACGCCTGGAGGAAGAGCAGTGTCTCCCTTTGGCTTTCACTTTTGCTCTTGCTTTCCTGCTAAGATTTTTTAAATGGAAAATGTTTGTTTCTTGTTGAAAATGAGTCACATACAGAAAAAGAAAAAATGAAAAGAAAAATCATATGTAATCAGGCCACCCAGAACTACCCACATTACCATTTAGGTCTGTTTTCTTCCAGTATTTTGCTTTTGTTTTTTCACAAAACTGTATAAATAAGATTATTGTTTACTTGTTCCACGTGGCATAAATGTGAATATTTTCCATATTATTAAATATGCTCCAACTCTTGTTTAGAATGTCTGCACAGCTTAATCAATGTGTTTTTGTTTGTTTGTTTTTCTTTTGGTTCTGGGGGTCAAACCCAGACCTGCATGCATGCCAAGCATGTGCTGTAGCACTGAACTACACCACCAGTCAAATTGGATCTTCTGCTTCTGCTTATTATATTTACAGTTTTCTCACCATTGTAAATAATATTTTCCTAAGGATCTTTGTATGTAATTTTAATCACTTATTTCACACCTCTGCACTTATTCACATGAGAAATTTATGCTATACTTACCTACAAAATTTTGGAAAGTTACAGATTACAAAGCAGAGTGTAACGAGGGGACCCACACTATAGTGTAGCTGAGCAAATCTGCAAAACAGAGATCTCCGAGGCTTGGCAGCCACAGAGGCCCACAGAAGAGGAGGGTCTGGAACCTGATGACCCAGCCTTCAGGGCCGTGTTGCTGCAGGCTGTCCAAAGACTAGCTTGCGCTTCGTCCTGAGCATCGCTTGGAGCACCTTTGTCTCTGCCAGCTGAGTTCTGGCACCCTCAGTCACCTGTGTTGACTGCACATCTCAAGCTCAAGTTCAGGGATCCACAGACACTGGGTCCTAGGTGCAGATTAAAAGGATTCCTGGCCCTTCTCCCAGACCTGCTCAATTAGTACCTGTGGGGCAGAACCAAGCAAGCTGCATTTTCAAAATGTGCATCAAGGTGGTTCTAGCACAAGGTGTCCAAGATCCATGTTTGCAGGGGAAACCACTGGCCACAGCACTATGCCAGGTGCAATGGTCCAGAGCTAGGGCTCGGATGAGAGATGTGACTCAGACCCTGTCATGCCACTCCCTCCTACATGGCCCTGGGCATGCCACTTTGCTTACTTATCTGCTTTGTATAAAAGGAAGGTGACAATAGAGCCCCCCAGGAATGGTTGAGAACTAAAGGAAGTGTCACTTTTCAGAGAATGTTTCTGATAGGCATGCTATCATTCCTGCACCCCCTTCCTTGCTAAGGCAGGAGATGGAGGAGCCTTGTCCCTTAGCCACTCGTGTGCCAAGCTCACCAGTGACACCCTGCTCTAGAAAAGTGACCTCCGTGGTGAGTCTCCCACCTTGCCTGGTGGTTCCTCCACTATCTTCCTGTCTCCTTGGCTACCAGAGGAAGCCGGGTGTGCCACCTGAGTGTTGCAAATTCATCCTTGGACAGGCACCAGGTTAAGAGATGGCCGGAGGGAAGGAGAAGCCCAGGGCAGGCAGCTGCAGAGCCGTGGGAGTGGAGAAAACGCAGGGCCCTCGGGCTGGGAGAATCAGCTTGGGCTTTCATTCCTAGTTTGATCAAGGCAGCATAAAAATGGGTCCAAAGGTATTCAGGTGGAAACCCAGGTTTTAAGTTTCACTTGTTAGCCATTAAGACCACGTGTTCATTGCACACAGATTTTAGAGTGGATCACTTTTTTCCCTCTGCTGAAAGACACATATCAGACATACTTATTCCCCAAGTATGTTAGGGTCATTCACATGCGCAGCTTGACATTCAGTGACACGGCATTAGGAAGGTTTGTCTGTTTGTTTTTAACACACAGCAGACATAATGCAGCTGCAAAACACCTCAAAAGACTTCATTTTTCATTTCCAGTTTGCAAAAAGCCATTTGCACTTAGGGACTCCTCCCAGCCAGCCATACCTATGAAAGGTATAAAGGAGTTTTGCCTCATTGGCTCAAGACGCAGATTCAGAAGAAGCGAATCCTTCTTGATCCTCCCACAGGAGCTGCCTCCCATGGACGCCCTCCCTTCCATGAACGCCCTCCCTCCCACAGAACCCATTGCCATAATGGCCTAGTTTCATCACCACTGTGGTGGTGCTCAACAGCCACTATGTTAAGAAGGCTGGGTTCAGGGCATCTGACCAACCCCAGGATTCTCAGAGCACTTGGTCATTGAATAGGGGTGCTGTAAACAAGTGAAAAGAAAATGCACTTCCTTCTGAGAGGAGAAGGGCTGACTTGGAGTAAGATAGCATAGGCAGTACAGTACTGGAGCCACCTCAGCATGGGTTGCAAAGAGCCAGAAGTGAAGATGTAAATAAGGGAAAGCAACATATGTCCACACTGAGAAATAGAGTGGATGGAGGTGGAAATGGATGCTGAGCAATTTCACACTGGCCTGTTCTGTTATAAGACTTTAAAACATGGCATCAAGAATCACCACAAGGAGTTGTGTGTGGTGTGGTGGGCTGCTGGGACTATGTTAGGGTGGGGCACAAAAGAGATTTTAAGGCAAAACAGAAAGTTGGGAACAATCCAGATGTTTGTTGATCCATGATATTAAGTTCACATTTGATTTGAGAAGGCAGAAATGGGACATAGAACCTTTCCTTGGCAGCTTGCTTTTATTTTAGTGATAATTAAACCAATTGTACATGTGTACATTAAGGGTTTTACTTTGTATTTTTAAGATCAGGAAAAAAATTAACAGCAACTTCTTACGGAGGCCTGTGCATACCATGCCTATGTTTTGAGAAGTCTGCTGTCTTTAACAAAGTGATTGCAAGATCTTTGCTCCTCTGTAAGGTGAAAAACTAGAAAATTACAATGCTATGCCAGTGTTTGTTGAAGTGATCATCCAGAGATTGTGTAGGGCTTATCTCCTGGTGTGATCAGCATGGCCCTCTCAAATAGAGCTGTCTTAAAAACACAGATCCACCGGTAAGATGTGTTTTAATTTTGGTCTAACAGCTTTCGGATTACCCCTCCAGCCTGTATCTCCAGGCCTTTGTACAAACAAGGAGCTTACACAAAACTCCCATTATAATGGTGGCTTGAGGGAAGCAAAGCCTTGTTTGGTTGATTGAGTTATGATTGTATGAAGAACAAATAAAGGCCTTCTTTGCTTCAACCTAACAGTTATGTCTTATTCCTCACTAATAGTGCCACATTTTCATTTAAAACAATATTTATACAGCCTGATGTTATTCTTAATGTCAGTGCAATGTGTTGCCCCTAGGTTGAAATCCAGTTTTAATCCTATAAGCTAGAAAAATAAGTGCAATTCTCCACAACTGAGTTTTGAAACTGTTGATTCTGGCGCTTTCACTTGGGGGAGTGAGAGACATGGACAGAGAGACTCCTGAGCCTGTCTATACAAGTGTGTCTGTACTCGTACAAAAATTTTGCTACCGTACGAAATGATGTTCTTTTGTTTTCTGACTATCTCCCCCAGTCCCAAGGAATGCTTTCAGAGAACTGATGGACTCTTGCTGGCCTGGACAACAGCCTCCTCTTTCATACCTTGCTCTCCAGAGCTCAGTGGGTGTTCTACAGCTGTTGCAGGGGCACATTGCGATTTTATTTTCTAGGTTTTATTTAAAATCTCTCTGTTAAAATAGATTGCACCATTTCAGAGCTGATAGGTTTGTGTTTTCCTCGGATGGGTGACCGCCAGCCCCCATCCTGCAAGCCAGCCTATTTCCCGTGTTTCCAAGGGCCCAGCCTTGGCCTTGGAGTCTGCAGCGGGCTCACAGGGCTGCCGGAGGCAGGGTTGGTGTGCGACTGCAGCTGAAGGGCACTCAGGCCCGCCCCGAGTCCAAAACAGTGAAATCAGAGGTGAAGTTGGATAAAACTGGCCTGAGAACTTTTTTTTTTTTTCCTGAGTGGAAAGCAGAAAGCAATCCAGAAACACGAAGACAAAGAAAAGTTTCTATAAATTGGAATAGGAGCCATAGTTAAGGCTTCTTAAAGTGAATTTGAAATTACTTTGGCCTTGTGTTAGGAACTGAGTGCTTTTTGAGTTTGCCAAGTCCATCTTAAAAATGTAGTTAGATTCTGCAAGTATGTTTGGGCAGGAGATTTGAATTAGAATATCAGAACTTCAACAGGACTCATTTTAATCAGTTAATTTGGCATTTTGAAAGGACAATGGGTCATTGTAATTATGTCAGGGATGTGCAGTCATTAGCTTCAGTGTTCCAGTTCCTCATTAATAGCTACCCAGAAGAGAGTTGTTGAATATGAAGCTATCGCCATTTGCCTAAAAGTGAACACTTTCACTTGAAATTGTGGCTTATTTTCCTCCCAGGTGCCTCTAGGACTGATGAAAGTGCTGGGCCCACATAGCAGCCCTCTTTAGGTGTCAAGGCTGAGTCTCACGCGTGGGCAAGGAACTGAGACATTTAAACCTCAGTAGCCCCTGCCACTCAGCACCAGGCTCCAAAACCCATTAGCTGTGGCACTTCGGTGAGTAGAGAAAGGAGGGCCAGCCTGCGGCTCCTGGTAGCCGTAGAACGTACCGCAAGCTCGGTCAGAACCTTCACGTCAAGCATTATTTTACATCCTAGACCTGTGCTGAAGCAGTGAGGTCGAGTGAGTTGGTTTATTTTCCTGCCTATTTGTACCCAGAGTATCTTGCCTGGCTTTATAGCACTCAGAAGTAAATATAATGAACTGATAGCTGTTGGGCGCTACTGCTAAGAGTGATGACACTTTACAGTCCTGTGTTCCATACTGTTTTTGGATTATGTTGACAACCTTCACTTTATTTACAACCTATTTTATAGTTTAAACTATATCCCAAAATAGCTCTCAGGTATTGTGTTAAAACATGCCATAGGGTCATTGAGACCTCTGAGCCCTTAGCCTCACCCTTTTACTGCCTACAGTCATGTGACACCAAGAACATGGCATAAGCTGGGCCCTGATCAGAAGCGGATGCACTGATAGGCCTTTATCAGTGCGGCCTCATCTCACTAGGGCAACCCCTTTGACTCATGCTACACCACTCTTTCTGGAAAACAGCATGCCAAGAATGTGGATGATGTCAGGCAGAGAAAAAGAAGGAAATGGAAGGACAGGTTTAAATTGTTGCAGCAGCGCCTACAATGATAGTGTCTCTATAAGCCTAGGAAGTTACTTAGACAGATACCCATACCAGTGCAGCTTTGGGGTGGCTGCCCGCCTTCCGCCAGACACAGCACCCTTGGAACTTGTAGTGTGGGCTAGGACATGTTCCTGTCTTGTGCCAGCAGTTCTTGGATGTGATTTGCATGCATGGTATCAGTAACCAGCTAATTAATCCCAGTCAGTACCTGTAGTAGCCAACTGTAGGCAATTCTTGATTGTGGGAATGGAGAGGTTTGTGGCATGGTTAATCCAAAGCAGTGAGTTTAACATTAAGCTAAACTCAATGTTTAAAATGTTTTCTTGGGCTGAGGAGATGCTCAGTGGCTTAAGCACCCGCCTGGCAAGTGCAAGGTTCTGAGTCCGATCCCCAGTGCCTTAATTAATTAAACAGATAAATGTTTTCTTAATTTTATGTTATACAGAGTAACATACTGAAAAAAAAATAGAAAAATAAAAAATTGAGAAAAAAGGATCATTCATATATAGTCACACAGTCCTTTCGGTAAATATCTATCTAGACATTTTTCTCTGAATATATACACACACACATAGTGAGACTTTTTTAATTAAATTGAAGTTTTTTTCCAGCTAAAGTTTTTGCATTTTTATTGGCACATTTTAGATAAATATAATAATAATACTGATCGCAGGACTTTGTGCCTCTACGTACCTTGCTGCTGCTTTTTACCCATTCCACTCCCCTCCTTCAGCCCCTCCTCCCCTTGTTTTTTTTCCTTCTATTCTTTTCTATTTTCCTTCTATTTTTTTCCTGGTCCTTTCTTTTCTTCCTCCTCCTTCCTTGTTCCCTTTCTTATTTGAACATTTTCTTCCTGTTTCCCAATATCTGTTATACATTTTGGTCATTATTTACATTTTCAGTTTTGCATACCAGAGAAAATGCAATATTTACACATATGTGTCTGATTTATCTCACTTAAAAGTATAATCTCAAGGTGGATCTATGTAGCAAAAAAATATTTCAAGCTTATCATTCTTTATGGCAGAGTAGTATTCTATTATATAAGTAAACCGCCACATCTTCTTTATCCACTCATTGGTAAAATGGACTGTTTCCAAGATTTAGCTGTTACAAACTGTGCTATTAGAAATGTGGGTGTGTATATATCACTGTGTTATAATGCTTTTAATTCTTTGAGGAAAAAAATAAAGAGAATAGTTAGGTCTAGTGGAACCTGTAGGTCTTTTTGTTTTGGTTTTTTGGTGTCTTTTTTGTTTTTGTTTTTGTCTTGTTTTGGTTTTTCTGTACCAGGGTTTGAACTCAGGACCTTATGCTTGCTAGGCAGGCACTTAGGCTATTGAGCTATCTCCCCAGCTTTTTTGTGTGTGTTTATTTGTTCGTTTTTGAGGAACCTCCACACTGATTTCCACAGTGGTTTGAACCAGTCTACACTCCTGCCAACAGTGGGAAAGGATTCCCTTTTCCCCAAAGTCCCACCAGTATTTATTATTGGTTGATTTCTTGATAATAGCCATTCTTTCTGGGGTAAGATGGAATATCAGTCTTGTTTGTTACATCTTTCAAATGGCCAGTGATGTTAAACATTTTTTCAAATGTGTGTTTGCCATTTCTACTTCATCTGAGAAATATCTGTTCATTTCAGATGTGCATGTTGGATTGGGTCTTTAAGTGTGGGTATCTGATTTTTTTGAGTGCTTTGTACAGTCTAGATATTAGTACTTTAAAGAACAGAAAAAAAAATTGCATCACTGTTGGTTCTCTCTCTGTAGTATTGGTTTTTCTCACTGTACAAAAGCTTCTTAGTAAGAAGAGATCCCAGATGTTGACTCTTTGTGGTGTTTTCTATGTAGTTGGGGTTTTG
This sequence comes from Octomys mimax, assembly GCA_002564305.1. Classification (NCBI taxonomy): domain Eukaryota; kingdom Metazoa; phylum Chordata; class Mammalia; order Rodentia; family Octodontidae; genus Octomys; species Octomys mimax. The sequence goes on along the minus strand of NDGM011251388.1, from coordinate 22,777 downwards.
TTCACAAAGTCTATGTCTATACCAGTGTCTTCAAGAGTTCTGTTCTATCTTCCAACAGATTTAGTGTTTCTGTTTTAATATTTAGATCATTGATCCATTTCAGTTTTTGTTTAGTACATGAAAAAAGATATGGGTCTTGTTTTAATCTTTGGCATATGGAAAGCCAGTTTTTCCAGCATCATTTATTGAAGAGCCTGTCTTCCAGTAAAGATATTTGGTCCATTCATTAAATATAAGGTGGCTGAGTGTGTCTAGAGTTGTTTCTGCCTCTTCTAATCTGTTCCATTGATCCTCTACTCTGTTGTCGTTGTTCTTGTTGTTTCCATTATCATGCTGCTTTTATTACAGTAGCTCTATAGTATGATTTCAGGTTAGAGATTGTGATGCCCCCTACCTTGCCTTCATTGCCCAGAATTGCTTTTGCTATTCTAGGCCACTTCTAATTCCAGATGGACTTTAGGAATTTAGAATTCTCTAACTCCATGAGATAAGTATTTCGGTCAGGATTACAGTAAGTCTGTATAGCAATTTTGGGAATAGAGTGATTTTCACTATCTTGGCTCTTCCTACCCAAGAACCAGCTGATGTCATCTCTTTGATCTCATTTTATGATGTTATATAATCATCGTTCTGGGTAGATTAATTTATCTCAAAATTATCAATTTTTGGCTACATGATACTCAGTGTTGTAAATGCATAATTTGCTTATTCCAATCTATTGATAAATGTTGAGTTATTTTGAAATTATAGTTACTAAGTGTTATGCACACTCTGTACACACATGTGCCTGTGTGCATGTGTAAGAATATATCCTCATGATTAATGACTAAAAATGGCATTTTCTGGGCCATTTAATTTTCAGAACTACTTTCTAGAATAACTGTACATGCCCACATTGCTTTGATAGCAATTATGCCTGTATCCTAGCTAGATATCAAGTCCTTTCTCCTCTTTGCTAACTTAGTAAGTGAAGGAGGGAAAAATGACATCACCTTATTTTACTTTACTATTTGAGGTTGACCATACTAAAAATATTTATTATTTCTATTGTTTTTTACTAAATTATCAGTTCTTTTAACTAATTTCTTCTATAATGTTTGTACTGTTAAATATTACATTCATTTTTCATTTATTAAAAGATATTTACTTAGCACTTATGTGCTCAACACTACTAGATACCATGGGGGGGGGGATGTGAGCAACACCCTCCATGTTTTTGCTGTAAGTAGTGGCTGTTAATCAAATCATCATACAAATTAGAGATGAATTGCAGTGTGTGCCATGAAGGAAAACTACATGCTACAAAGGCCCTAAATGCCATCTCTTCTCAAACTTTAGCAAGCATCAGAATCCCCTGGAGGGCCTATTAAAACGAAGCTGTCCCTCCCTTGCTAGGTCTGAGGGTAGCAGAGAGCTGAGCATCCGCATTTCTGAATGGGACAGTGCTGATGCTGTATCTTTAGTGAAGAGATTTCAGCCTTGACTCGGGAGGCCCGGGCCTTCTGAGGAAGAGATGCCTGAGCTAGGATGTGAAGCCTCGCTTCATCTCTTCTCTTAGAAGAGATGCCTGTTGCCAGAATGATCCTGTCCTGGAGAAGAGATTGCACAAGAGCCCTGTGGTATGAGGGAACATGCAGAGGAACAGAGCCCGAGTGCCGCCGGTGTCTGGAGAGGAGAGAGAGGAGAGGGGGGGCATGAGATCAGAGCCACACTGGAAATGGAGGGCCGCATGCAAGGAATATGAAGGCATCTCAGCAAGGTTCAGCATGGGGGGGGGTGTGCAAAAATTTTCTGTAGAGAGAAACAAGTTAGAAACTGACTATTGTATAAGCAATACACAAAACTATAACTGTAGATAATTAAAAACAATAAAGGAAGCTAGTACTTACAAAACTGTTACAGGATAACTTTAAATTTATAAATACAAAATTTATTTTTGTATATAAACCATGCTAAATGCTATTAGAAGCCAATTTATAAAACTTCGATTTAAATATAATTTTAGATTTAATTGTTAGAAAGCGGCTGCTGCTGCCAGCCATTGGCATACATGAATCTCACCTTCTTGTCACTCCCAGAAACCTCACCTGAAGAAGAAACTGTTGCATGCAAGGTGACAGTCAATAGGAAAATTGAGAACAGGAGTCCTACTAGAAGGGACAAAATTAGTATACTATGAAAGGAACTAATTACAAAAACTATACTCATTTGATCCTGCAGCCTGCAAACCCAAAGTGACCCTCTGCTGCTGCCCTAGAGATGAAGCCATGGGTCTTAGCAGTCTGCTGGAACACAGGCAGCTTGGGATGCTTCTCCTAAGCCCTGGGTAGCTGAGGGTAAAGGAAACCATGTCAGTAGGGCAGGATTCAGCAGAACGAAGCAATGAAACTGGGGTAATGCTAATAAATCAGATGAAGTGGAAGCTGAGTTTCTCTGAATCCACAGAGAGAAAAAAGACAAATGAGAAAATCTACTCCAATTTGATTACTGAGAAAGATTATAGCAATACCGTATTTGTGTTTTCTTTAAATTTTACTGAAAGCAAGTTTAAAAGCTACCAATTTCTTAGCCATAAGAATTTTATTCTTGGGCTGGCCAAATAGATTAAAGCGCCTGTTTAGGCAGACGTAGGGGCCAGGAGTTAGATCCTTGGGCCTGCCATTCCAGCCCCACGCCCAGGGCACCACTGACACAGCAATTGAGACTGGGAGTGGTGGCGCACGCCTGTAACCCCAGCACTTGGGAGGCTGTAAACAGAAGGATCACTATGAGTCCGATGTACACAGTGAGACCCTGTACACCCTGTATACCCTGTCCTAAATACAAAAAAAAAGAGTTTTATTCTTTAAAACGGAAATGACCCGCATTCTTTCTAACATCTTCGAAAGTACTACTCTTCTTTTGTCTGTGTCTTGAGTATGACTTTCCGTCCATGCTGAAATACAAGTACTGGTAGCCAGTATTTATGAGTGTTCCGCTGTGCGCTGGGGAGCAGGCCAAGCTCGTTGTGTTATTTCACATGCTCACACTTGGGAACGCACCTTCTTCATCACTTATTATAGGCCCACAGTCATACAGATAGTAAATGAGAATTGTAGAGTTTGTCTGTGTTGTCTTATCTCAGTCCCCACCCCCTTATCCAGTGAGCCCACCCCAAGTTTCTACCTCACCCTGGGATAGCAAACCCTAATCATAGGCCTACTACATAAAATTAAGTAAGCTTGTTCAGTACCAAATACGAAGTAAAATCTACAGATTAAAAATACAAGTAGAAAAATAGTTCTAGTATATATGCACAGTATGTTAGTCCCAGTGGTACCTAGAAGAGGCACATCAGAGCAAGGGAGGAAAACCCTCCCAAGGTTAAGAGTTTTCCACTAAAGGAGCACCCCTGCCAGTCTCCTTGTCTTTCTGCTTTCCTTATTTTCTTCCCTTCTTCCTTTCATCCTGTTGCTCCAATTTCCTTCATTACAGTGGAAAAATATTTGTTGCAAAATCCTTTGAAGATCTGGGTCTATTAATCAGCTTTGTTCCCCTTGGGTTGTTTTATTTTTTGGTAGGGGGTATCTTGTTTTTGTTTTTGTTTTAGTTTTTTAATGACAGTGTCTTGCTATGTTTCAGGCTGGCCTTGAACTCAACATCATTCTCTCAGCTCACCCTCTCAGAGTGCTGGTGTTACACCTGGCTTAACCAGTTTACTTCAGACATGCACTCCAAACTCCATGCAAGGCTGGGTGAAGCAGGCAAAGCCCAGAAGGCCCGGCCCCCTGGCCCTGCCAGGACCAGTCCTTCATCAGGCAGTTTGGGAAAGGTGATGCCAGGACTTGTGGGTGACTCTTGGCTCTCCCATCACTGAGCCTAGAAAAGGAGAAAGCAAGCCAGGCAGCTGCGTGCATTTGGCAGAATGAAGGTGCAGTGTCCACCAAGGCCTGCCCTGCCCCACAGTCTCTCATGAAGTGCACACCATGCTTAGTGCCCTGGGCTGGGGACACTTGCATCACAGCAGCAGCAGGACCCCACATTACTTCCTCCTTGCATTGTGCCCCTGTCCTGAGGATTCTGTACCTCGGTCTCCTCCTTCACCCCAACCCCATGGGACAGGTGACCCTCAGGACCTGCCAGACTTCCCTGAGCCCCTCTGTCCCTGCCCAGCCTTTTCCATAGCCTGTTTTGACCTGTAGTGCTTGCAGTTCCCCAGCAGATATTTGAAAAGAAAATGAAGTGATTTACATAATTAAAACAAATTGCCTGATGAGTGAGGACCCACTGTTAGGGCATAATAGAATGATGTAGATGCTTTGTGAGACACAGGGCTGGGGAAATCAGCTCTGCCACCCTGGAAATGCAATTACCGCTCCACAAAGCTCCTTCTGGAGAGGCGCAGGGCCAGGCAGGCCCACGACATGGCAGCTGGGTCTGGAAGAGAGCAGGAGACTGAAAGCGAGGAGTCTTAACTTTGCCTGTCCTCCTTCTCCACTTCAAGGGTGTGATGCAATTCCTGGAGCAACTGCTGAGGCCAGGGAAGCATCAGTTGCCTCCCTCTGACTGTCCCCCCATTCACCAGTAGGTTTTCCTTCCCGTGTGCGTTCCTGTATCTGTTTCTATATGTGCACCTGTACCTGTTCTGGTTTTCTGATGTCACAGAGAAAGTGACTTAAAAACCAGTTTGAGTTGACACATGCCTGTAATTCCCGCACTCTGAGAGGATGAGGCAAGAGGATCACCAGTTCAATTCCTGGCTGGAAGTTTATTCAGACCCTGTGCCAAAAATTTCAAAAATGAAAAGGTCTGGGGATGTAGCTCGTTGTGAAGCCCTGGGTCCAATCCCCAGCACTGCAAAAACAAAAAAAAAGGAAGGAAAAAGAAAAAGTTCACGTGGCAGATTCAAAGTTCACAAGGCAGATTTAGTCTGCTACTTGCTCCATGGCAAGTAGCAGACTAACTGCAGTCCTAGACTGAACTCCAGAGCAAAATGGGATGGGAGAAAGTGATCGAGAGTATTATCGGAACAACTGGTGGAATGAGAACAGGGCTGCGCATTCGGAGTTAGTATTACGTCACTGCCACATTTCCTGACCGGAGAAATGTGTTCTGGGAATGCCAAGGGGTACATTGTCTGCGGGTGAGTCTCATGTGGCTCCCAGCCCCACACGCATGTTCACAGGAGGAGAGAATGGCAAGCTTATGTGGCAAAATAAGCCGGATCAGGAAATCTAATGAGAGGATAGAAGTTCACTTCCTTACTCTTCCAGCTGTCCTGTTAGGTTTGAATTTCTTTTAAAATAAGAGGCATTTTAAAAATCTCATTAGGAAGTGCTGCTGGCCCTGTAGCATTGGCAATGACTCATTTCTTAAAAGAAAAATAGAGAGGGCCAGAAAAGGGGAATAATATGCATACTCCAGATCATTTTTATGTGAAGTAGGAAAGCTAAAATTTGCAATTAATTATATCCATAAGGAAGATGAGACTCTGGATCAGGCCGCAGTCCTGCTGACTTTAGAGTGCGGCGAGCAGGCCTTGGCTGGACCCAGCGCAGGGTGTGGCCTCTGGGGGCCTCAGGCAAAGCTCTTATAGCTGGAGGGAGGCCCTTCTTCTACCTGTATGGGGAGAGCCTGTGCTTACCTGATGGCTCAGGGAAGGCTGTGTCATTTAATTTGCAAGGTCTGCTTGCCTCTCATTCTCATAAGGAGCAACCTGAGTTGGCCTGGTGTTGAGTCCATGTGGAATGTTAGATGAGAGCAGGAAACAATGTCTTCAAGTCCTTAAGGAGCCAGGCTTGCCACCCTCCGCCTCAGGGTTGCAGCTGGAGGCTCTGCCCCTGTGTCAGCTGAGGTCCAGGGCACAGTAAACATTAAGGTGGCTAAAGACCCTCAGGCACCCCCATTGGGTTCTGCTCAGATGCCAGAGCTGGGGCCAGAGTGGCACTCACAAGGGCCTCTTTTGCTGCAGAGCACAGTTGCCAGCCTGTGCATCCTGTGGCTCTGCCTGGTACCTAGAAAGGTCCCTGGCAAGACCTGGATGTCTGTCCTGCCTTTTCCTTCCTGTGGTAGTGCTGCAAAACTTTGAACATAACCAGGGAGATCAGGTAGGAATCCAGGAGAGGTCACCTTGGAGGTGGCCTGCTCAGACCCTTGGGAGCTGAGAGGCGAGGAAACCAGAGAGCAAGTGCCCCATCGGCAGGCTTCTCGGCCTTCAGCCTGTTGTGGCCACGGAGAAGGCGGATCTTTCTATTTGCAAATTTTGGCAAGAATTTTTTTAAAGCTTAAAACCGAGCAGGGCAAACCAACACATCTGTAGGGGGAATCTGGCCACGGGCTGCCAGCTGGCAGCCTCTGATCTGATCCAGTCCACTCATTTACGCACTGGAGAATTGGATTCCATAAACAGCCATTGGATTCTGAGAGGGAGCTGGCTCTCAGAGAGAGCAAGTGAGTGGCCTGCAGTCACCCAGCAAGTTAAGGGCAGTGATGGGCATGTTAAGGACATCCGAGTGTAAATCTAAGGTAGTCAGCGTTGCTTGACATGAAAACAGAAATATGGCTAAAAGGCACAGCTTTAAAAACAGGAGAAATTAATTCCAAATGTTATTTTATTTCATTTACTTGATGTATTTGGTACAAGGTCTCACTATGCAGCTCGGACTCGTAGTGATGCTCCTATTTTCAGCCACACCAGCGCTGGGATTATAGGTATCAAATGTTATTTTAAAAAATAATTCCATAATAAAACACTATTCCATCCTACTTTTGCCACGTTTATAGAAATCTCGCCTTAAAATTTACCCAGTAGGTTTCTTTCTAACAAGAAACTGTTTAAATATAAATAGGTTCAAAAATAAGTTTCAAACTGTCAGCAGCAGGCGCAGGGGCAGGGAGATACAGCATCCCATTTTTAAAGATTTGTTTTAGAAATAAAATAGATATGACTTCCTTTTAAAAGAAGTTTTTTTGTTATTGTTGTTTTGTTGTTTGTTTGTTTGTTTGTTCCAGGCAGGATCTCCTAATGTAGTTTCAGGCTGGCCTGGAACTCACTGTGTAGCCCAGGCTGGCCTCAAGGTACCCCCCTGCCTCAGCCTTCCATACTAGGATGCAGGAGTGCAGCACCACTACTGGCTGTTGTTCAGAAGTTTCTCCTTTCTCTCTAGAGGATGTTTAGAATGGAGTGGCCTTTGGGAGGGTCCTGAGGGCTGAGAGGTTTCCAGGAGCACACATTCTAGCCTCCCATCCAGAGCGGGCTTGAGTCACTAAGGCTGACCTCTGCGGTCATGTGGACATGACTTGGAAATACAGGCCCTGCCTGCCAGTTGTTAGCTTTGTGGCCTTAGGGGAGCCACCTAGATTCCTTCAGTTTTCGTATCTTTTAAGTAGAGTTGGGAATGGTGCCTACTTCAGAGAACAGGGATTAAAAAATGAATGAGACAACTTCCCCAGGACACACACTCACGCGGGAGCGAGCAGGTCCCATTTCTGGGGTCCTCTTCCCCCTCCAGCGTGCTAGGAATGGGTAGAGAAAGTGCCTCTGAGAAAAGCGGGTGGCACGCAGAAGCAGAGATGGGAGAGCCTGGGGAAGACTGGGCCCCCACCTGCTGCCAGTGTGCCTGCCGGAGCACCTCCAACAGCAAGCTGGGTTTGGCTGGTGGTGTCAGTGTGCTTGGTATCTAATTTATGTGCTCTCCAGTTTACCATTTAAAGTATTATATATATTTCAGTGAGTTTTACAATGAATTCAGATATACGTGACTCACCGTAATCAAATTTAGAACATTTTATCACCTCACAAACAAATCTTTTACTTTATAGGAGTCACCCTCAGTCTCCATCCTTCCACCTCTAAGCAGCCACCAAGTTCTCTTCTGCATAGATTTGCCTTTTCTGAACATTTCATGTGAAAGGGATTACATATCAGGTGGCCTTCTGTGGCTGGCGTCTCTCACTCAGTGTAATGTTTTTAGTTTTATCCATGTGTATCCTGTCAGCACTTCGTTCCTTTTGTAATGATTGAATAATATTCCATTGTCTGCTATACCATATCACATTTTGTTTACGCATTCACAAGCTGCTGGGCTTTTGGACCGAGTCTACCTTTTGGCTCTTGTCAATAAAGCTACTGTGATCACTTATCTACAGATTTTTGTATGATACTATTTCATTTCATTTTATGTATCTAGGAGTGAAATGGATGAATCAAATAGTAGCCCTGTTTTACTTGTGCGGATACTGCTAAACTGTTTTCTAAAGCAACTATGCTGTTTTATATTCCCACCAGCACTGTTTTAATTTTTCCAAATTGTGATTCTGTGATTGTTTTAGAGTTTTAGCTATGCTGGCAGATGCAAAGTGACATCCCATTGTGGCTTGTGTTTCCCTGATGACTAGTGGTGTTCATCATGTTTTCTGGTTTCTTGGTCATTTATATATTTTTAGAAAAATGTCTACTTATATCTTTTTCCCACTATTTAAGTGGGTTGTCATTTTATTATTAAATTATATATGTTCTTCATGTAATCTGTATACATTCCTTTATCATATATGCAACTTGCAAATGTTTTCTCTCATTCTGTAGTTTATTTTCTCATTTTCTTGACGGCGTGCTTTGAAGCACAAATTATTTTTTAATTTTGATGATGAGGTCTAATTTTCTTTAGTTGCTTGTGGCTTTGGTTTCGTAACTAAGAATCTGTTGCTTAAACTAAAATCACAAATATTCAACCCTCTTTACTTCTAAGAGTTTCATAGTTTGGCTCTTTCAGTTAGGCCATTAATCCATTCTGAGTTAGTATTTGTACGTGATGTGAGCTAGGGATCCCGTTCCCTCCGTCTGCATATGGACATCTGGTTGCACGCCCATCTTTGAAGGAAGAAGACAACTGCAGATTCCTACGGTCTGTGCCCTGGAAGTCTGTTGCTCAGCTGGAGCAGAACTGGCAGTGTCACCTTACAGTAGTGATGGGATAGCCATTCAGCTCTGAGAAGCGCGAGTGTACGAGCCAGAGGGTATAATGCTTTTTCTCTGTTTCTCTTTTATCAAAACATAGTATTTGTCCATCTTTATGGAAACTATAATTTGACACAAGCATGCAATTTGTAATGATGAAATCACAATAATAAGTATCTTCATCTCTTCAGACATTAATTATTTCTATATGTTGGGAACTCATAAAGTATGATTCTAAAGCTCATAAAGTGTACCCATTCAGTAGATGAAATAATAGCCAGTGTGGTGTGATTTAATCACCCTAATTTCTACTTGTATCTCATTTTCCTGCCATCTCCTGGTCTGTTGGTTATAATAAGTTATAATAGAGCAGCAGTCCCCAACCTTTTGGGGACTAGTTGCGTGGAAAATAATTTTTCCACTGAAGGGAGCCCAGGGAGTAGGGGTGCTTCATGATGACTCAAGCACATTACACTTATCGTGCATTTTGTTTGTATTATTATTAGGATGATATTGTGTTGTAACACATAATGAAATAAGTATACAGCTCACCATCATTCACACTCATTGGGAGCCCTGAGCTTGTTTTTCTGCAAATATGTGTTGTTATATGGGAGTAACGGGAGCCAGTGACACCTGCAGCGTGTTGCTTATATCCAGTCTATTCCACAGTCTCCTTTTGATTACTGTCACTTCAGAAAACCCTGCCTCACAAAGATGTCAGAAATGAAAGCAGGGTCTTCAGTGCTTTTGTGGCAATCTCAGGATATTTTGCCTCAACTTTGCATCCAGAATATATGGAGATTTGAATGTTGTCTCAGACATACTCTGAAGTGAACTGTTGCTTCCAGTTTAAAGCCTTTGCTGCTCTTCAGGCATGAAGTAAGTTCTGTGGCTTAGTCACAAGTGGTCGAAGATCCATTCCTTCCAGCTCAGGAGTCTTTTGTGGTCAGGAAGTAATGTTCATATTCTTCTCAAAGTTGAGATCATGCTTCAGATGGGCAAGAGAAATCCCTGGCTCAGTCTCTTTCAAAAATTTTGCTCTTTGATGCATTTCCAAAATCCCAAAGTTCACTCATCATCCACATAATGCTAGTCTGGCTTTCAGTGCAGCCACTTTATCTGCTAACGTGAATACAGTTGTCATTCTTCCCTTAAGGACTGCTCAATGGAATTCATTGAGCACATTGAGCATGTCACATGAGCAAGCAAGTTTTATGACCCATTCTGTGTTACTAAAATATCCTGCCAATGATGACTGTTTTTCTAAAAGAAATATCTGAAGTAGCTCCTATAACTCAAAAGCTCTGGCTAATGACCTACTTTTAAAAAGCCATCTTGGGTCAAGGTTATAGCTCAGTGGCCAGCACCTGCCTGCTAAGCAGAAGGAATGAACAGACATGAGTTAAGGGCTTATACTTCAATGTGCTCAATAATTTTAATTGCATACTGTAGGATGTTTTTAAGTTCAGGTAACTTTTAGCTAGTTAGCGTTTTCCTGTGGATGAGACAATGTGTAGACTCACATTCAGAAGTGACTTATTTGACCAGAGTATTGAACCAGAAAACCATGCAGTCATGTCAGTTGCTCTGTCTGTGAAGTATGACCAATTTAGTTTTTCTGATATATAATCATTCAGAGCTCTACTGATGTTTGTGTTTTGCTCATTTTACCTAGGATTAGCTGTGGATTAACCAAAACTGTCACTGAGAAAAGTATTGGGACTAGGCATCAATGGAAGTGGTAAATAAAATAATGAACAGGCCATGCACAAACTTTCATATTCCAACACCAGCTACAGCTATATAATTAAAGTAAATCAACTTACACTATAAAATCTACTATTAGAGTGCTACTTGACATTCACTGATATGGTTTTGATATAAGTATGCAAGCCAGTGATGCATCGTGGTCTCTGCAGGGTCAGACCTCCCCGCTAATGTTAATCTGTATTTGCAGCTGCTCACCAGTGCTGGCTTCACCACCTCAGCTTCACTTCAGGTAATCAGGCATTAAAATCTCGTGAGGAGAGCACAATCTAAATCCCTCATTGACCCAGCTCACAGTAGGGTTCTCATTCCTATGAAAACCTAGTGCTGCTGATGACCTGACAGGAGGTGGAACCCAGGTGGTAATGTGAAGGATAGTGGCTGGAAATACAGATGCATCTTCTCACTTGCTTACAGCTTATCTCCTCCCATACCTCTCAGTTCCTAAGAGGCCACGACCAGCACCTGAGGACTAAGGACCCCTGTATTAGAGAATTGAGTTGCTTATTGAAAGACAAAGAGGCTGGGGAGATGGCTTAGGCCGGGGAGATGGCTCAGTGGAATAAGCGCTTCCCTGGCAAGTGCAAGGGCCTGAGTTC
>NDGM011251388.1:0-11423 GCA_002564305.1 Octomys mimax | reverse complement strand
GGAATAAGCGCTTCCCTGGCAAGTGCAAGGGCCTGAGTTCAATCCCTGGTTCCTAAAAAAAAAGAAAGAAAGAAAGACAAAGAGCTGACCAAGCACAGTGGCACATGCCTATAATCCAAGTCATTTGGAAAGCTGAGACAGCAGAATCACTAGACTTCAGGAGTTCAAGGCCAGCTCTGGCACCATAGCAAGGCCCTGTCTCAAAAAGAAGTTGGGGTTTTTTTGTTGTTGTTGTTTGTTCATTTGTTTTTTGTAGAACCGGAGATTGAACTCAGGCCCTTGCGCTTGCCAAAAAAAAATTTAAAAAACAATTGGAGGTGTGGTTTCTGGTAGAGCCCCTACTTAGCATGTGTGAGGCCTTGGTATAGATCACCCAGTACTAAAAAAAAAAAAAAACTAAAAAGAATAAGAGCTGATTCTCAATCACCCTTGTGACTGTGACCTAAGAACAGTCACCTGACCTTTTTGACTCTTACTTTTCTTGTCTCTAAGGGAGGATACTTACACTGAGTTTCTAGTAGAAGCTTCCAAGTTTTTAGAAAATGCACATAGATGTCTGCTTCTCACACAGAGCATACATGCACACTTCTGTTACATTTCTCTCCCCAGTTCTACCACTGGTCATGCAAAAAGCTAAGGACACGTCCATTGCTTCTGATTCTAGCAGCCAGTTCCCTGCAGTCCCACACAACTGGAAACTTCACACACAGACACACACACACACACACACACACACACACACACCTGCCCCTAAAAGTATCTTATAGCCTCATTGGTCCACCCAAAGAATTAACTACAGAAGCCTCAGAAAATAATGATACTCAGCAAAGAGTGTGCATGGAGGACTGTCCAGGCCTCACTGCATCTCAGTATTACAAGTAGTATCCCTAGTGCCTGGCAGAAGACCACTGATTTGAATAAAACATGTATTCATGGGAATGAATGATGACCTGCCCAGCATGACCTAAATGTGAGAAGAGACCAAGAGGGATCTTCAGGTGTGATTTGAGATCTACTGCAGGCCTACAGTTGCTTGCAGTGGTCCTCTGCCCTCAAATGAAGGCTGGGTGTCATTGCCAGGATCTAAAGCCTTTTCTGGGAGGGGCAGCGGGCAGCTAATAAATAGACAAAGATACTGAAAGAAACAAGGTTTTGCAAGTACAGTGAGGCACCATAGCCCATGAGTAGACATTAGTAGATTACAAGGTGTTACACCTGAGAGCAGAGTCTTTTAGGAGTCAGCTGCCCAACTCCTTCACTCAGAGAAAGAAGACAGCCAGGGTAAAAGACCTGGAGTGACTTGGCCAGGACAGGGCAGCAAGCTGCAAGCAGAGCAAGGCACCCCACGTCACTTGGTGCAGAGGCCAAGGGGCCTGAACTGCAACAAGGCAGTAAGGAAGGTGCTCAGGAAGTATCACCCCAAGATGCTAATTGTCCAGCACTGACGCTTGAATGCACCAGAGAGGCAGCTCCTGGGCCGTGCTTGGGTGAGAGGGGAACAGGAAGGATGAAGCCAGGCACAGACTCCATTTGGGTGCAAGTTCTCCCCATGGTAGTACAGTCCTAGTAAGAAGTGTCCAACCCAGGCCCAGATCTCCCAAAATGAGATGGGAATGAAAAGGAGGCTGTGGTCATGATGATCTCTAAGCCAAAGGCAAAGTCATGCTAGGGAGGCTTAACAACCTTGAGTGAACAACCTCAGAGATAAGTGTTGGGTGATAATTGAAGTTCCACCAGTGTTTTTTATCATTGACTGTTTCTTTTTTTGTTTTTTTTTTTTTATGCCAGGAGTCAAACTCAAGACCTCGTGCTTGTCAGGCAGGTGCTGTGCCTCTGAGCTATATCCCCCACATCACCAGAGCTGGGATTACAGGCATATGCCACCACGCCTGGTTTCGTTCACCTGCTTAGTGCACCCGAGGGCAGGGCTGGCAGCATGTGGTGCTGGGGATTAAAACCCCAGGCCCTGTGCTTGCCTAAGCAGGTGCTTAATCCACTGAGCTATCTCAGCGGCCCTTCCACCAGTTGTTTTTTTTTTTTTTTAATGCACCTATTAAGTACACATATTTGACCTGAGTTATAGGAAGTACACGGGCCTAACAGGCAAAATTGGAATAACTGTAAAAGATAAAAGTCTCTCACGTTAATTAACATATGACATGGAAGCATTTATAAGAGACAGTAAACTAACGGCAGTCCCACAGTAAGCCACACTACGCATGCGCACATGTAGGAGTACACCCACTTCCTGAAACCTGATCCAGTTCAAGGGTGAATGAGGGGCTTGCTGTACCCTTTGTATTCACAGGAGCAAGTTTGTCTGCAGCAAGGCTGATAGGACCCAGGCAGTGAAACGAGCCTTGCATGCCCGGGAACAATGGCGCCTGTGTCGTCTCCGGTCAATGGCCGTTACAGTGCCTTGCACCTAATAGGCTCCCACCGAATGCTGGGCTGTCCGCTGAGTCTGTTGCGCTTGAGACTTGCAACGAAGACTCTTTCTAATATCTCACTGTCTAGACTCTCAGCACTTTGAAAGACCTGGTCCTATTAAGTTCCTATACTGGCATGGATAGAGTTAGGCTCAAGTGCTCTATGACAATTCTAGAAGATAGCACGATAGCAAGGAAGTTTGAATAGTCCCATCAAACTCAGTCGCTTTTCACTTTGGGGGAGAAGATGGCCTCACCCCCAAACTGCCCATGTTCTGTTCAGTTTCTCCTAGGACAGAAGGGTCCTTAGCCCCTTGTCACTAGTGCTTAGTAACTGAGGGACTACACTAGAATTCTTCTGCGGTCATGTGAAATAATTTTCATTAACTTTCACTCACCCTTTAGTGTTTCTATCACCTAAAGCATTTTTCCTCCACTGCTGCTGCATCGCAGACAGGATTCAAATTCCTCACATCAGGGAGGGGAAAAAAATCCCACAGCCCAACAGTGTTAATGATCAACCTTTTATTTTTATCATTGGAGGATTTCAACCACAAGCTTAGAGAATTATCGAGGCAGACTGCATTCGTCCAAATAAGCTGCAAATAATAGACTGGTCAGAACTAGTGCAAAGAAGGCAAATTGATACATGGAGTGATTCAAAATGTGATAAAAAGAGAAACAGTCACCACCACACATGGGTCTCTCCTTTGTGCGTACATCCAAATGGACGGGGTTTTTAAATATCACCAGATAAGTTTGTGATAGTCGACAAATGTGCAATCTGATCTTTCAGAAGAATAAACAGTTCCTTGTTAATTAATTTATACGGCTGTCAGTACAGCTTTCTCTGTCTTCGCACTGTTAAGTGTTTCTCTGCCATAGATTTTCTTGCCGTCCTGGCAAACCTCCAGTGAGAGCCTGGGATTTATTAGGCTGACTTGGTGCAAAGTCTATTGATTGTGGCCCCAAGGGTAATAACTAAATAGAGCCGGAGCAACAAGTCAATAACACTATTGTTGCTGCAGCCTGCATTCACTGGAGGAGTGAGATTGTTTTACAGCAGCCGAGGGTAATCGTGGGCAGATCAGTGTGTTCAACACGCGCTGCACCATGTCAGTGCTGAGGACTATTTGAAAGCTTTCAGCAGGATCGCAGGAGAATCGGGGCGGGGTACTGGGATTATGAACCCTGTGAATGCGTTCATTACAGCTTAAAGGTTTCAACTTTAGTTTTTAACATCTGCTGCAACCTCAGAGCTCTGCAACAGGGCTGGT
This sequence comes from Octomys mimax, assembly GCA_002564305.1. Taxonomy (NCBI): domain Eukaryota; kingdom Metazoa; phylum Chordata; class Mammalia; order Rodentia; family Octodontidae; genus Octomys; species Octomys mimax. The sequence continues at coordinate 7,717 of NDGM011251388.1, read as the reverse complement.
GCAAGGGAGTGCAGACTCTGGTTCTTAGCACTGGGCAGTCTGTTGTGGTCTATGTCCTGAAAACAAAATGGTTATGGGCAGGGAGATTGTCTCGCAGCTGCTGGCTGCCACCCATTCATCTATCCAGCTGTCCATCTGTGTGAGGTGCTAACCAGCACACCATTACTAGCCCCACACACCCCCGAATATGCTTGCCAGTAGCACCTGGACCGGAGCTCTCGTTACCCGGAGAAAGCCATAGCATTACAGTTTTCCCTCTTCCAAATCTTGAGATGCACTGACTTAATATTACAAGCTATTTTTTTAAGACTTGCTTAGAAGGGGAAGCTGAAGCTTCCATCTCTCACGGCACCTCTTTCCTAATTGGTAAAAGTTCAGTACTCAGACTTGATATAACTCATGATTGGTTTCTTAATTACAGAAAGCAAAATCAAAGTTCTTGTCACTGCCTGTCATTCTTTTACCTTTTGAAGAATCTTACTATGCCTCATGGTTGAAGCCTTCTATGGGGGATCAGAGAATAATGAGACAGACTCCCAGAAGGATCTAGTGTTAGGCAGACTCCTTGTCTCAGGGTTTGAGTCCCTGAGGTGGGGATGAATTTCTCCACAGGAAGCTCCAGGACCTATGACCCAAAGTTCAGGTACTAAATTGATCGCCAGCAAATAAATGCCTTCTCTTCTAGTGTGAGGGTAGTGACAGCCACAGGGCAGCCCTTTATTAAACAGAAGGCTTATCCTTTGAATCTTTGGCATAGAGTATTGTTGGAAAGGCCATCTCTGGGGCCAGAAAGGGAAAAACAAGATTTCACTACAAGTACTTTATTCTAAATGTAAAACTTCATAGAAGAGATGCCTTCCCCAGCAGCCTTGATGATTATCAGGACATTGCCAGTCCATGCATGACCTCCATCAGTCAGGGACAGAGCTCTCCTGCAGGGAGCAGGACAAGCCAGCATGGGCCAGCAGGAGGAGAGCTCTGGGCTTCCCACCCAGCCTACATGGGTCTCAGTATGCTGGACCTTGTGGCATTTGTTCCTTGGCTCCTTCATCAACAAGTCCTGAAGTTAAATTAGATTTGCCAGCGCTGTTACTTCCAAAGAGGCAAACAAGTATTGATGGTGGCAGGTCCCAGGTCAAGTTTGAGTTGCTCTAGAAGACTCGCCTTTCAGATGTGTGACCTGGAATTAGAATCACCTGGTAAGCAACACTGTATGTTTTAACTAATGCCACAGCCATCATCATTCTGTGTTGTTGAGCTGAAGAACCACGGAGCATCTTCAGGAAAGGCAGATGGCTCTGAGCAGTTGTTTGGGCTCCGCAAACACCATTCGCTGTCATCTCTACACATTCTCCTCAAATGTGGCCATGTGAACCAGTTGCCTGCAAACACCCACAAAACCCTGGGTACCCCATCTTCACAGAATGCAGTTCTATCACAGAATGCTGTATTTTTAAAAGAATAGTTCTTATAGGACAGAATTTTTCCTGCTGACACCCATTTTACTAAAAGAATCATTGGCAAAAAGTATTGCAGTATATGTCACCATAGTGAAAGATTTCGAAGAATAACACAATTCTACCAGGTATCAGTCTTTCAGAAAAAAAAATATACTTTTCATATCTAATCACTATTAGCATGCAACATAGAGCCGCAAGTGCATGTCCACCTGCGGCTGCTGCAAGACACAAGGAGCCTCTTAGCGGACATCTTGTGTCTGAGTGAAGACATTCCTGTCGGGTCTGTCTAGTTCACACTGTGACGCGAGTGCTCCACCGTGTCTTCAGATGACCTAATAACTGATAAGCATTGGCAGAGAAAATAAATCTGCACAAGTCTAGGAATAAAGAGACATATTCCCCCAGAAAAAGAATATTAATAAACAAAGTTGATGTGTTGAATACTTTCACATTTGCGAAAAAGATGATTCTGTCTGGGTGGAGGAATAGTTCATTTCAGGAATTCCAAGAGTGGAGACAAAACATTTCCAGTAGAATGCATGTTTCCTCATGGCGAGGCAGTCAGTACCACCATCTCAGATGAAATAAACACGGGGGCAAGCAGTTGAAAATAATAAATCTGTGTATTTCCTGAGAACTGGAAGGAAGTGGTGTGTGAGTTTTTAAAAAGGTGACCACAGAATTTAGCTTTTTAAAGGGAGACTAGATTTCAACGCAAAATGAGGATGGCAAGGGTAAGCAGTAATATTTTTAGCTGTGACAAATGAATCTGTCATGACGATATCTGCGTAAGAGAGTTGTCCTTCTCTTTTCTCCTTGTGGGTTGTCTTATCCAAACTCATAGACACTGCTGGTGCCGGGGTATTGGAACAAGACTTATTTTCAACCATTTCATGTCATCTGGGCTTGAATTTAGAGAATGTCCCTGACTTAGTCTGTTAGCACATGCTCACCCAGTATTTCTTTAAAAATGACTATCTCAGTAAATATTTTCTTTGACAATCCAGTCAGCTTCAGCAACTCCAGCCAGCATATGTTTTTCATCACTCTGTTTTTTTTGTTCTGTGTGTGTGTGTGTGTGTGTGTGTGTGCGTGTGCACAACATTTCATGAATTGGAATACTCTGAAAACCGGCATGTCAGTGATTACTCTCATCAACTGACGAGAACAGAGAGACAAAGAATTTGTTTTCGATCATGCTGCTTTGTAGATGCCCCCGTGTTCTCTGGGCCACATTCTTCATTTCTGATGTGTTGTTTGCTAAGTGCTCCCCTCCTCTTTACATTTCTTATAGATTGTTTCTCTGTCATTTATTATTTTTTTTCCATTCTGAGTTGCCTGTGTTAACTGCTTGATTCTAAACTTACTTGTATGAAGTACTTGCACAGGATTGTGACAGTTAAAGATGTATGTGCTGTGGTGATATTGGTGGGAAAAGGAATCTAGCAATTTCATTTGTTGTTTGCTCAAATTATTTCAGAATCGGACATTTAAGCCTTTGAAAACAAAAGTTAAAAGTACACCTGTTTTTCTTTCTTGCCTTGTTGTAGAAGGCATTTGCATTTGAGGTTTGTACAATAGCCAGTGCTTAACAAGTGTCACTCACACCCCAAGTTACAGAGGAATAGTTTTATATGTGTAATCTCATGCAATCTTCATGTTAACCCTGTATGGTGTATATTGTTCTTCCCACTTTTTGGGTTAGGAGGCTAACTATTAGTGAAGCTTCTGATTTCTTCAAAGCTATACAGCTAACAAATAGAAAATAAAACCCTCACGTTGGCCCACTGGGAGCACAGTCTGATCTCACTTCCTCTGCAGTTCGCTCCCTCACATCCCACTCCTCCTCCTGAAAGTGCCACCTGAATGCCACTGCATCTGCTGTGGCACCTACCTAGAAACCTTCCCCATTTCCAGTCACCCCTCCCTGGCGCATCCTTCAGATCTCATTCCTAACATCACACCACTTTGCAATGCCCTCTCTGAGCCCTAGGGAGGCCCAGTCCTCACCTACAGGGGGAAGCCATCCAGCTGGGAAATGTGAACCCCAGGCTGGATGATGGACCCCAGTTCCTCCAAAGTCTTCCCTACACTGGCGGTTGCGTGTACGGTACTTGCCATGTTGGAAACAGCATATTGCATGCATATGGTTGTTTTTCCAAGATCTGATGACAGAGACTTGTCAGATTTTGCTCATCACTGCATCCCTGACTGACACCAAATCATTTTCCTTAGCTCTGCCCTGGGGTTTGCTTGACCCCACATATCCAGGGCCACATCACTGGCTATCGCCAGTTGCATGCTGCATCTCAGAGCTGCACTGAGGGCAAAGTGTTGAAACTGTGTGGACTCCGGGCAGGCAGGTAAAGGATGTCCCGGTGGCACTCGGATGAGGGCAGCCCCTATGAAGGCCCTTTGCCTTCTTTTTCCCACATGGAAGTGTGTGCCCTTTCTCCTTGAGGAGTAGATAGGACCTCACCATTTCCAGGGCCTTCTGAGTGAAAACATCTGTATCCTATTTTTCCCGTCTCAGTGTATTAGTGAAGTCCTGCTAAAGAGCAGCTTGTAGTTGACAAGACTCTCATCAGCAGGTGTCACCGCCATCAGCCAGAATTACAGTGGGGCTATTAGAGCTGGTGCCCTAGCCAGATGCCAGTCTGGGTAATTACATTTGGTCTACCTAGATTCCCTCTGGACCTCTCATCGGACACAGTATTCTTCAGCTCTGAACTCCCTGAACTGCTCAGGAGTGTTTGCTAAGAGCCTTTCAGCTGCTGCCATAGTTCATTCCATAAATGGATGCATTCCTGAAGGACCACTTGTCAGGGTGTGTTGTTGGGGGAGTCCTGCTTGGTAGAGGATTGGCCTAGCTTGGTGGCCCCTTAAGCCCCTTCTCTTTCCAAGACCATTTCTGTAATTCAGTGATTGTCACTGTCAAAATACAGCATTGATAAATGGCTAAGAGCCCTGTAAATTAAAATACAGTGTACTGCCAGATTGAAACATAGTAGGAAAGATGCTTAAACACAAACACACACACACACAATCTGTGGGACCCAGAAGCAGTCATGATTGTATTTCCTCTCTTGAGTATATTCTGAAGCCATAATTAAGTGAAGACAAAAACATATATATGTTGAATGAAAGGCATGTAATCTTGGGGATAATTCTGATGTAACTAACACAGCAGAGCTGTACTGAGGCCAGCGCCCAATGAATGGAATTTTCCAGCATGGATTAAACTGGACCCAAAGAGAGCCAAGTCTTTGTCTGAAAGCTGCCAAATGAAAACAACTTTGGGATATTTAAATTCAGGTTGGAAATTGGTTTGAGTAAAGAATATTTAAGCCACAGCTGTTCAAGGGCTAAAAACTTATGAGTATACGTATGTGCATGCACACACACACACACACACACACACACCAAATGCCTCCTCTAAAAACAAGTTATCCGAAGGTGTACATTCCTTCTAGGTTCTCATGATCAACAGATGTAAATGTTCACAGTGTTCAGATGAATTATGGACCCTAATGAGATTTCAATACTGAGCAAACAATAAAAATTTATGCATTGCATAGCTGCCGTGGCCTTTGGCTCCATGGCTAGTGTTCCACCTTTTCAACAGCTCTGGTAATATAATATCCAGCTGGCTTTGGAGGTAAGGAAAATGCGAGAAGCGAATTGAAATTGTGAGAAATAATTTGATGGATTACTTTGTCAGAGTAATGCATGGCCTTGGCATAATTACCATGGCCACCTTAACCCTGGAGGCAGTGGTGACGAGGGCCTGCAGGGCATGGGTGCTGCTCCGTCCGCATGTGCTCCTTGCCCCGCTGGTCCCCCGGGTCCTTGGAGTCTGGGCGCTTCCGAGCAAATGCCGAACAAGCACATTCCTGTCCTAGTCCAGCAAGCGGGACAGCCGAAGGGCTGCCTTTCCCGGAGCTGTCATCTGTGTCACAGTGAAAAGAAGCAAACAAAAGACAGACCAGCCTTGAAATAAAATGGGGCGAAGACAGGAAAAGGATGAACGATATCTTTTAAAGCAGTGTGCTGAAGCACAATGGCAGACACAGGCACACTAATCTTTTTTCTCTTCTTATTTTATCAGTTCAGACCTTGAACTTAATGCTTGTCTGCCTGTACTTTATAAGATTCAAATCTGAATGTGTGATTAATAACAGATTCCCCATGTGTACGTGTCAGAGACCACATTTGTAGCAAATCGGCCAGTATATTTCTTACCCTAGTTTTACCCTACTTTTAGAGCCATAAAGTCATTCCTGTTTTGTGAATGAGAATAAACCTATTAATGCACTAATATAGCTACGCCCAGCGTCTGCTCTTTGGGGAAAAGAAGTTGCCTTTTTGATAGAGCAGCTCAAATTTCAGCGTTGTAAAGTGCTTTTCAGTGTGGCCTTCAACAGTCAGAAACCACTCCTGCCTATTTCTTGCTTTTATTATAATATAAATATATTTGCAGCATGTTGACAAACTCATTTGGAGTAAACAGAGCAGTCTTAATTGTAAGTTCTAATGTTTTAATGCTAAATCAGGCGACGATAAGTCAATGTTTCAGTTTGGCACAGTCAACCACATGCTCTCCAAAAATAGCCTTTGACACTTTTTAAAGTAAGTCAGTTGTGTACTTAAGCTGTTCACAAAAGGTTTCATTCTTGTCTACGAATGGGAAACCTCCCCTTCATCCCAAGAGTGCCCAATTTGAGTGAGGTTGGCGAAAAATAGATACTTACCCTCTTTTAAAGCATTTCGCCAACTGTTACCCTCTTCAGAATGAAGACTCGAGAGTACATGGAGAAATGTGCCTAAGAAAGGTTATCTTGACTGTCATCTAACACAGCCTCCAACCGACTTTTTTAAAGGTCCATCGTAAGTATTTCTGCATAGCTGAAAACATAGATTCCACCCTGGAGAGATCTCAGGGCTGTTCATGTTACACTGCGAAGCCATGTGTTTTCACATCATGGCTAAACCTAAGATGTAGGTAGCTCCCTTGGCCCCTGTTGGCTTTGAATTTTAGTCTTTTCATTGTTCGCTGCTGTAAACTTATACAGAAAAAGACCTTTGTGCCCCCAACTACACATTCAGCCAGTAATGTTTTCCCACTGATGCCAACGATGTAGCTAAGCAGGACTCAGAGTATAGAAAGGAGAAGAAGAAGGAACAGGGCTCCATGGGGAGGTAGGTGGAATGAAGGACACCATGGAAACCCCATATGCCCGCTCAGTGGCTGCCACCGCCCTAGGAAGTGTGGTCGGTAGGATGACCACAGAGGCTGATGTCCAGAGCCCCTTCACAAGCCCCTTCTCACTTCAGAGCTATACAGGGCCAGTTACAGAAATCCTCATCCAGCAGCACACTCTTAGAGTGGTCACTTTGGATGAACCACAGCCTATGATTGCCCTCAGTTCATCCTTACCAGAACCCTGTGGAAGGAGTTGTTAATAGCCCCATTTTGCAGGTGAGATACCTAAGGCCCAGAGAGGTAGGGACTTTGTGCAGGATCACATGGCCAAGTTTGGTCTTAGCTCTCTGGCAGTCGTCAGCAGTGTGAGTTCAGTGAGGCCCATGCTGGGGCATCTTCCCTTCCCTGGTGCCTGCTGCTGGCTCTTACCATAACACAATCCAAAGTCTTCTGTCTTGCTGCATTCCTGTCAGTACTGACAGTTTAGCAACAGGTATAGGACTTTATTAATTCACCATTCCCCTGAACTCCTTTGCTTACAAAATTCCAAAACATTTACAACCATCCTGCATTTGTGTAATCTTAAAAGCAGGGGTTGACAAAGCGCTCAGCTGGAGTGTCTCCTGTGAAATCGCAGCTCTGCTGTTCTGAGATTTAACTCAGCCAGGCCTTCTGAGGACCCGCAGCTTTTCATGATTCCCGTGCCTCCCTACATGCCTTCCAAAGTACTGCTGGGCCTTGGTGGACCTTGCTTGTTCTATGGAAATATTTTCTTGTGTCCATTTTGATGCAAATTCCTCCCCCCACCCTAGAACAGCAACAATTCTCCAACATTTAGGTGTCTGGAACTCTTAAAAATTATTAACAACCCTAAAGAACTCTTGTTTAAATGGGTTACATCTATCAGTGTTGATAATATTAGAAATTGAAACAATTTAAACCCTCATTCACTGAGGTACAGGATCTCAGGATAAATCCTGAGGGGATTTCTCTGACCTTAGCAGACCCAAAAGCTACAACTCTTGTTGCATAGGTCCTGCTTTACCTTGGTCTT